>CM041779.1:68143818-68182502 GCA_023374045.1 Limonium bicolor | reverse complement strand
TGAAAGTTCTCTCTTTTTCTCTGGTCTCCATTTTTCTGCTCCGCCTCCGTCCTCCCACTGTGTGGGAGTGTTAATTTTACAGAGACGATGGGAGCATATTACAAAAACAGTGACGCATCCCTCGAGCCCTTTCCTCGCGTCTCATCCCCGCATGATTCCGGGTTCTACAAGCACATTCACGATAACGTCCATGGAAACATATATCTTGAACCCGTAAGCTCATTCTCTCCGTACGCAATTCTTTCCTCTCTTGGGGCTTTTGCAGTTGAAATGCACGAATGTCTTCTGGATTGTGTATTCTAGTATGATTTAGTTGTGTCTCAAATCATTTGAATGCATCAGAACATATTTCATGAAAAATTATGTCTGATACAGTGATAGATACCCACTGCCCTGGCTAGACGATCTGCTTTTGTATTGGTAAATTTTTGAGAGAGATTATGTCGTTACTTTCCTAACTTTTTTCTATTCCACGCTCTGTTGATTCTTGATTCTTGTGTTCCTTTACTCTATTGCCGGGTGAAACCATTTGTTTTATGTTTCAGTTTTCTGTACAAGGAGCTTATATGATATATGATGTTGCTAGAGATGCTTTAAATACTACCTTGTCCGCTACCCATCATCACCATCACCACACACACGATCTGTCTTTCTTTTTCCTTCTAAGCTCCAGCTAAGTTTTTTATTTAAACCTGATTCCCTTTCTGATGTGAATGTAGCTCCTTCTCAAATTTATCGACACAGAACAGTTTCAAAGGCAAGTTTGATTTATGGTTTTATCCTTGATTTTCGTTTTTATGTTCTATATCTCACTTGAGCTGTGATTTATTGAAATGATTGTTTTATATTTCTGATTATGGAGCAGGCTTCGTGACTTGAAGCAGCTAGGTACGTTGATCTACAGTCTACTTTCTTCTTTTTATTCGTATTTTATAGCACTGGATATATTTTGCTTTCTTTGGATTTTATATACCATGAATTGTTTGAGATTATTATAATTACCTCATTTCTGTGGCAATGCTATGAGTTTATTTGAGTCTTAACTAATTGTTTAGCTCTTCTCTTATTAGTTCATACTGCTTCTTCCATTTTTCTGCAATCTTGCTGAAGAACTTCATTTCACAAAGCAGAAGCTCACTAATATATATCTCTTTTTTATAACTATTGTATGCCTACATTCTGCACCTGTTTTGTTTACTGTGAGCATGTAATGTTCTTTGTTATTTATTGGAAAGGTGAAAAATATCATGATTGATTCATGGTTTGTATGTCACAAATGGGGTTGATGAATCTTCCCATTCAATAGTTTTATGTGATGAATATCCAACTTGAACAGTTTCTCAATTGCATATATGCTTCGAATTTCTCTATATATGGCAGGTGTGGCAGATAAGGTTTTCCCTGGGGCTTCACATTCTAGATTTGAGCACTCTTTGGGGGTTTATTGGCTTGCTGGTCAGGCTATCCATTTACTGGAAAAGTATCAAGTATGTACTTGATTTCTCTTACTTCTTGATGTTGAGGTTACGACCTTTGTGACTCACTTGGAGATGGGCATACAAAGTGTTAGAAGAAGAATGAGAGTCGTGAGATAATTCGGGCAATGCTCTGGACATATTATTTCCCAAAAAGGGCCCTCTCTAATGAGAGAAAGTAATCAACTGCCAACGCGGCAAATTACTCCAAAATTCTACAATCTTCGATAACCCACTCCTAACCCACCGCGGCCACTTATAGATTCTAAACACAACTACTGGATCCCCCATCAGCATTCTTTTAACGGGAATAAACTAACCAATTAGTATTCTGATTATTACTAACACCACCCTCCCTCTTTGAGCAAGCCTTGTCCACAAGGCTAGAATAAGGAAATTGTGCCTGAAAATCTGCACAAGAGATCCAAGATGGCTCCTCCTCCAAACGCTGAGCCCACCTGACCAGCAGATGGTGGCAAGGGTATCCCATTGGTCTCTCTTGTACAGCAATGATCTCCTCCGGTTCAAATAGCGGTGCTTCAGCCAGCAACCCATAAGGCAGAACAGGCTCCACCAAGTGCTGCCCCACAGCTCTTTTAAGCTGAGGAATATGGAACACAGGGTGCACCCTTGATCCAGCAGGCAACTCCAGGTTGTACGCCACTGGACTATATTTTGCAATAATTCTGAATGGTCCATAGAAGCGAGGAGCCAACTTAGCATTGACTCGAACTTGGACAGTTGTTTGTCTGTGAGGTCTAAGCTTCAAGAAAACCATATCTCCTTCCTGAAACTCCACCTCCCTCCGGTTCTTGTTGGCTGCCTTGACCATTCTCTGCTGAGCTCGTTCCAAATTATAGCGGAGCTGACGCAAAATTTCATTGCGATCCAAATGCTCTTGAGCCACTGCAGCCACACAGAATTCACCCGGCAAAAACTAGCGCAAGGTAGGAGGGGGTCTGCCAAAAACTGCCTGATAAGGAGTCATTCCAGCCGCAACATGAAAGTTGGTGTTATACCAATACTCAGCCCAATGCAGCCATTTACCCCATTGTTTAGGCTGTTCAGAAGCAAAACAGTGCAAATACGTTCCAATGCACCGGTTAACGACCTCCGTCTATCCGTCTGTTTCTGGATGATAAGAGCTGCTCATTCTGGGCTTAGTTCCCTGCGCAGAAAAGAATTCCTGCCAGAAACAGCTAAGAAACACTGGATCTCTATCACTTATAATGGAACGTGGAACCCCATGTATACGCACTATTTCACGAGCAAACAATTCAGCCACTGTTCTAGCAGTATAAGGGTGGCGAAGGCCAATAAAATGCCCCTGCTTAGATAACCTGTCCACTACCACAAATATGCAATCAAAACCGTGAGAACGGGGCAGACCACTTACAAAGTCTAAGGAGATGTCCTCCCATACAGCAGCAGGCAAAGACAATGGCTGCAACAGACCCGCCGGTGATAAAAGTCTCATATTTGTGGCTCTGGCAAACCAAACAGGCAGCAACAAGCCGTAGAACATCGCGCATCATTCCTGGCCAGAAAATATTAGCAGCCACCCTCCTATAAGTTCTATAAGCCCCTGAATGACCACCTGTGGGAGTGGAATGAAATTCCTCCAACAGTTGTGGAATCCAACTAGACTTGGGACTGACCACCAATCTTCCCTAATAGTACAAGCCTCCCTGAATTAGCTGATACGAGGGTCTAGAACTAGGATCCTTGCGCAGGTCATGGAAAATCTGCTGATACAAGAGTTCCTCTTGAGTCTCCTTAATGAGATTCGATGCCTCTGGCCAACAAGGAATAGATAGAGCACTAAGCTCTTGATCTTCGCTCATTCGGGACAAAGCATCTGCTGCCCTATTCAATTTGCCAGCTCTGTACTCCACCGTAAAGTCATAACCCAGCAGCTTCGCCAACCAATTCTACTGTATGGGGGTGGTGATCGGTTGTTTCATCAGGTGCCGTAAACTGCTATGATCAGTAAGAATAGTAAACTGCCGCCCAATCAAATATGGCCGCCAATGTTGTATGGCCAAGACCAAAGCCATTAGCTCCTTTTCATAAGTTGACTTAGCTAATGCGCGCCCTTGTAAACCCTTGCTGAAATAAGCTAATGCCCTGCCCTGTTGCATCAGCACCGCCCCTATTCCCACTCCCGAGGCATCACATTCCAACACAAAGGGTTGTGAAAAATCTGGAAGTTGCCTGAACAGGAGCAGAGACCATGGCTTTCTGCAGCTGTTCAAAAGCCTTTTGTGCGTCGGCAGTCCACTCAAAACGCTGTGCACTCTCCTTCTTGAGCAGAGAGATCAGCGGTCGAGCCATCTCTCCATACCCCTTGATAAACCGACGGTAGTATCCAGTCAACCCTAAAAAGCCCCGCAATGCCTTTACTGTCCGAGGAACAGGCCACTGCAGAATGCTGGAGACTTTACTTGGATCCATGGATACACCTTGAGCTGAAATGATATGACCCAAGTATTCCACCGAAGTATTAGCAAACAAACATTTCTTTCTGTTTGCAAAGAATCCCGCGCTGTCTAATGCCAATAGAACAGCTTCCAAGTGCTGGAGATGAGTCGACCAAGTTCTACTATATACCAATATATCGTAAAAAAAAACTAGCACGAACTTGCGCAGGTAAAGGCGAAATAAATAGTTCATTGCTGCCTGAAAGGTAGATGGAGCGTTTGTCAAGCCAAACGGCATTACTAAGAATTCGTAATGTCCGGAATGAGTGCGAAAGGCGGTCTTACACACATCTCCTTAGCTACTCTGATTTGGTGATATCCGGATCGAAGATCGATCTTGGAATAATATTCAGCACCCTCCAATTCATCCAACTTCTGAATGACTGGGATTGGATAACGATCAGGAATAGTGGCTTTATTCAGGGCTCTATAGTCCACACAGAAATGCCAGCTCCCATCCTTCTTCTTAACTAGTAAAACTGGACTTGAAAAGGGGCTTGTGCTGGGCTGAATTATACCAGCTGACAACATCTCAGCTACTAGTCTCTCAATTTCATCTTTCTGTGCATGACTATATCGATAAGGACGAACATTGATCCCTTGAGTGCCCGGAAGCAGAGGCATCCGGTGATCTACAACCCGTTCTGGCGGAAGGTAAGTAGGAACACCAAATATCCTCTCAAATCTGGCCAGAAGTGGAGCCAACGCAGGCGCAATCTCTTCTTCTTTTGTAGGAGAATCAAGCACCAACAAAATCATGGATTGGACTGCTTGCTGTTGTAAAACTAATTTCTGAACAGAATGAGCAGAAATCTCAGATTTGCATAAGGACACATCTCCTTTCAATAAAACTTGTCTTCCCTGCCACTGAAATCTCATGGTCAATTGCGACCAGTTTGACATCACATCCCCCAGAGTATGCAGCCAGGCCATACCAAGGATAATGTCCACCCCTCCAAGGGGAAATCGATAACAATCTAACGACATCGACACTGCTCCCAAATTCACACAAAGGTCTTTACAAATTCCCTCAGAGACCTTCTTGCTACCATTGCCCAAACGCACTCCAAACTGCGGTGTAGGCAAACACTCCAATTGTAATTCCAACACCAATCTTGTAGCCACAAAATTGTGACTCGCTCCACTGTCTATCATCAGAACAACCTCCCTATCTCCTAATTTACCCTTCAGCTTCATAGTCTCAGGTAGATCAAACCCCTCAGAAGAGAATAAGGGTAAATCCAAGACGAGTAGTTGCGTATCCGAGGCAGAATATTTTCCGGACTTATCATTGATATCGGATCCATCAATAGCACAAAAATCAGAAGTCAATTCTTCATCTTCCGCAAGAATCAGTGTGCGCAACCCCCGGTTTGGACATTGATATGTAGGAGAGTAGGGCTGCTTACACTTAAAGCATAGCCCCTTGGCTCGAAGATCAGCATATTCTTGATACATGTTAGGCCTGGCTGTTTTAATGATCCGACTGGAAGGGGGGCGATTAGCAGAAAAACCGACAGTTGATACAGAAGGTGGAGGTGTCTGAGACGAAAACCTTTCCAGGAACACCGGTCTTGATCCTATTTTTCTGCCGTCGAGGAAGCAGCCACCACTGGAGAGTGCGGCGTCGGTGAAGGTGCGACGGCTCCTGACTTTGGACCTCCCGCTCGAGAATTCGTCCCCAAGAAAGTCGACGAAGATGTACGACTTCCAAGATCAAAGCGTGGCTCCAGATCCCTCACTTTTCCCCTTTCTTCGGCCGCCTCTAACTCGCGTTCTATCTCTCTCGCCAAATTCATGGTCCTGTATATGTCGGTGATTTCATTTAGAACGCATACGGATTCGAATCTCCTCCTTCAATCCGTTGAGAAAACATCCCACATAATGCGACTCCACCAGATCAGGAACGCAAGAAGACCGCGTGATGAATTCATCGATGTAGGGTGATACTGAATTCCACCGTCGAACCGTTGCTAGCGCCTCGTAAGGATTCACGGCAATTTGGGACACAAAGCGCTGGACCAACTCCTCTTTCAAATTCTCCCATGTTAGCGACGGGCGCCTCTGCTGCAGCCAGCGACTCCAGTGCAGAGCCGGTCCCTCCATACAGATCAACACCCAGCGTATTTTCATTGCCTCCGCCGTATTCTGGATCGCGAAGTACTGCTCTGCCTTCGCAAGCCAAGAAAGGGGATCTTCCCCGTTAAAGCTAGGTAGCTCAACCTTCTTGGTTGATATAAATGATCGGCCTGGACCGCCTTCACCACCACCCTCCACAGCTGAAGACGATGTCTGGGGAACCTGGCGATTGGCCACGATCAGTTGCTCGATCAACGACTGGAGTTGATCTATTTTCCTTCCATTGTCAGCAACTTGTTCCCTCACCTCAGCGATGGATCTATCTCCCCTCTCCGCATTCTTCTCTAACGCCTCAAGCCTTGCTTCGATTCTGGTAGTGGTAGCCATCGTAGCGCATGCACGCTCACCACTGGCACGTTCATCGCACCAATTTGTTAGAAGAAGAATGAGAGTCGTGAGATAATTCGGGCAATGCCCTGGACGTATTATTTCCCAAAAAGGGCCCTCTCTAATGAGAGAAAGTAATCAACAGCCAACGTGGCAAATTACTCCAAAATTCTACAATCTTCGATAACCCACGCCACTTATAGATTCTAAACACAACTACTGGACCCCCCATCAGCATTCTTTTTACGGGAATAAACTAACCAATTGGTATTCTGATTATTACTAACACAAAGCATGGAGCTTGTGTATAGAGAGTCTTGTTTTATATTCTCATTCTTTCAAAAGAAATGTTGTTTTGTAATTTTTCTCAGTCAAGGAGTAAAACATGATTCAGCTGTCCATAAACTTTACATGCTTTCTCTGTAGATGAGATATTTTTTCCTTTTCTGTTATAAATTTTACGAGCAAAAGTAGTGATAATAGTTGAAATTAGTGATTCAGAACTTAACACATCTGTAAATTTGAAACAAAGTTTACTACCTACAAAAGCATTTCTTTTCAAACAGAGGGAGTTCATTCATTTTCTGCATCTCATGTCTCTATCCATTGTGATTAATGTATCAACACTAATATGAGTGTATTCATAGACTGATGCCAGTTGTTTGTTTCTACTAGGGATTGGAACTAGGAATTGATCGGTTTGATATAAAGACTGTGAAGCTTGCAGGTAAAGGGTATGAATTGAAACTAACCTAATATATTTGCCTGGATGTGCTATCTTATTCAATTGTCTTCTGTATATGTTCCATGAATAGGTCTCCTGCATGATGTTGGGCATGGGCCTTTTAGTCACTTGTTTGAGAGAGGGTTTCTACCTCAAGTTCTTAATGGTTCCAAGTGGTAATTTTCTTCCATCCATATCACTTACTTTTTTTGTTAGAATTAAATTTCTTCGGGCACTACCAGGTGCCACTTTGATTGTATATCTTAATTGAGTTTAATTTCATAAACATCATTTTGGCCTTTATGTTGTCTTCTTATCATTACTTGAATATGTTATATGGCTATCTTCTGTTCGAATTTGTAATATCAGTATTACACTTTATTTATCGAATCTGTTTCTGAAAATTGGCATTGGCTTGCAATTTCATTGATTCCAACCACCTATCTCCACTCTCAGTAATTGGTTTTTAATGACCGCACCTTGTCATAGCCTTGTAATCATCCCTTTAATTTCATTCTGTTGATGCAATAATCATATTTTATTTTTCACGTTGAAAGAAAAGTATAGTAGTGACTTTATTCACTCTCGGTGTATATTGTCTGGCAGGTCACATGAGCAGATGTCTGTGTCGATGATTGATTACATTGTTGATGAGCACCATATTGATATAGATCATGAAACTATCAGAAGAGTTCAAGTTAACACCTTGTTGTTCATTGCTTTTACTTATATTTCATTTTGGCTGAAGGCATGATCTATTTGGGAAATTCTCATCCTAGATGTCGGTGTCTGTACCAGGTTGGAAACTATCTGACGAACTGTGTACCATTGCGTTTTACAGGCAATGATATTGGACAGCTCGGAATTTGCATTGCCGAAGGTATGTTAAGACCATCTTTTGTTCTAAAATGTTCTCTAATGGCTTCATGTATGTTCTATTTGCTGTAAATGATTATCTGTCATCTTGTACACGTGTTTGTGTGCTTTCCTTTTGACTGCCTAATCTGCTGGTCTCCTTGTGGCCAACACCTTTCTTTCTTTGCACAGAGTACAAAAGAGAAAAGTTTCTTGTATGATATTGTTGCTAATGGGCGCAATGGAATTGATGTTGACAAGTGAGTTGAATGCACTATGAAATGCTGTGTCATATAATCATATATTTAGCTCACAGCACTGGCTTTCATTTCCTTTTAACGTATGTTTTTTCATTTCTTATGGCCTAAAATGTTTACTTTTGCACGTATGCAGGTTTGACTACATTGCCCGTGATTCTCGAGCTTGTGGTCTTGGATGTAATTTTGAATCTCAGAGGTCTCACTGCTATTTCAACTATCTGGCCAGAACATAATTGAACAAAAGATACTTTTAAACAAAAAATATTTATTCATAACAGATTCAACTAAGATATTTGTAGGACCTTTTTTGCCCATTTACTCTAAGCGCTCCCCCCCCCCCCCCCATTGCAGCTAACTAGCAATCAAAACATGTACTAGTGCCTAATTACTGACAAGAATACATCTATACAATGCTCTTTCCTTTAGAAGAGTGTTTGACTGTGATGCGATTAGAGGTGCATCACCCTCCAAAATCCTCTAAGAGGCCTATTTTCATTGACAAACTCCAGAATATCCTTTACACTCTGGGAAACTCTACTTAAGTAGACTGCTAATCCTAAACCAACTAGACAATCACATTACTAAACTGCCCCTATAATATCAACTAATGACACAGCAGCCTAACAGGCTCTCATTTTCTAGTTTGAATATGTCAGCACAGCAGAAATATTAGAAGCTACCCCTTTTGTGAAAATAAAGGTGGATTTGTCATGTTCTTAGACAAGCTGATAGATATTCTTCATCAATTGCAGGATGATGGAGACAATGCGGGTCATGGGTGATGAAATATGCTACCGTGCTAAAGAATGTGAGTTATTTCTAGCAATTTACTTATGGGCTCTGTTTCTAGCCTACTTATGTCCTGTGCTGTGTTGGTGTGTGTGGTTAATTTTGTGCTGCTGGGTGTGCTATTAGAGTGTTTTTTTTTGCAGTTTGGTGTTTCTAAGATATGCTGTCAGAGTTGTTTATAGTGATGTGTGTTAAGTGTGCTGATAAGCACTCAAATAAGTAGGTTAGAAATGTAGCCATTTTCTGTCCCTCAAAATTACAATTATTATGCTTCTTGACGCTCTTAATTGTCCAGATCTTACGGTCTACAAGTTGTTTGCTGCTCGGGCTGATCTCTACCGAACAGTTTATACACATTCCAAAGTCAAGGTTTGAATACAGAAAACACATTCTTGTTTATTTCCCTCTATATTTCATTTAAAAAAATTTCCCTACCTTTTGTTTGCGGTTGGCTAGTTATTGCTTGTTTTGTTCTACCATAATGGTTATTTAGATGCATGCTGATTTTCAATTATCTAGGCAATTGAGCATATGATTGTGGATGCACTTGTCAAGGCAAATTCTTACCTTGAGATTTCTTCACATATTGAAGAACCATCTGAGTACTGGAAGGTTAGAAAATATGTCCCTAGCTGTTTCTGTGGATCAGATCCGGTTGCTTTCTCATACTGTTACCTGAACGCAGTTGGATGATACAATTATTAAAACTATTGAGACAGCTCCTGATGAAGAGCTAAAAGAAGCTCGAGACTTGATCCTGCGCATCAGGAGGAGGGATCTGTACCGAGTAATTCCACTCACTGTTCCAACATTCGACTTTAGAAATCCAACCCTTAAAACTGGTTGGATGTTGCAAGTACATCCCAATTTCTTTGTTATTTTTTTACTTTATTAATATAGTAATTTGCTTGACAGATGTGCAATGAATATATTGTTCCGTTGGAACAATTGGAACACTTCAAGAATGTCACAGCTCAGGATGTTATTTGTTCCCAGGTCCAAGCTACTCTTCCTTCTAGTCTTGGCATTTTGTATTTTAAAATCTCGAAAGAGAAGGGACTTTGGATTGTACTTAAAAACAGATTTTGCTGAATTTGAGTGCAGAAATCTGGTGGAGTCACACTGAGAGAAGATGATATCGTTGTAAGCAATGTTAAGATTGATTTAACTCGGGGGAGGCAAAATCCTCTTAAATAGTAAGTTAGCTTTTGTAAAACATTTTTTTCCAAAGTTTATCAATATTTTAGTCACTGATGGTTGTTCCTGTTTGCTGTCTTCATCTACATCAAACATCCAGCGTCAACTTTTATGAGGTATATGGACTGTTTTCCTAAAGTGCTGTCATCTCACTTTTCTAGTATCATCTTGAGCAGTGTTATTCCCTTTTTCATAGCCGACTTTTTTCAACGATGATCTTGTTATTCACGGTTTATGCATTTTCTTGTCCTCAAGCAGTCAAGCTGTTGTTTTCTCCTTGACAGGACATTGAAAGGAATGAAAAGTTTTCAATACCCGAGTGTCGCATCAGTCATTTACTCCCATCTTGCTATCAAGACATGATAGTGAGAGTCTATTCTAAAAAAGCCGAGCTGGTGTGTTCTTTCTCGTCTTCCTCGGACTGTCTCTCATAACAAGTGACTACCCTGAGAATCGGCTTATATGGTTCATTCATTCTTTTTGCGTTATGTATCAGGTGGAAGTTGTATCAGAGGCATTTGAGAATTTTCAGTTGAAAACTTACGGAACGAAGACGCAAGTCCATGCCACGCCAGAGAAGAAAAAACGCAGATTGTGAATATGTCATTAAGATTATATGGATATCACGGTTTCGATGTCAAAAGCCAAATAGAAATCCAAGGAGTGACTGAAGAAATAGCATGATACCAATTTTTCAGATGTATATCTTGGTTTATATTTGTGAATGTGTCATAAAATATAATACAATACCCATCTTTTCCTCGTTTAGCAGCCTGATTCTAATTTTGTTGTAGGCATCATGGTCTTATATATATGCCTGCCCTGGTATATGTTAGACAGAAATAAGATTGCCTGTAATACCCTTTCTGATTCTGCCATTGGATTTTGGTAAGAAATGTAAAGTCGCGCCAACAGTAATTCGTTGGATCATATAGGTTTGTTTCGGGACAGCTGCTAGGGGCTGCTGTTGTGTCTTGCTGCTGGAAATTGAGAAACTGTCTATTGATGGTTTTGCAGAAGCTGTTGATTTTGGTGTTTGATGGAACGTTTGCTGATGGTTTTAAAAAGCAGAGATAATTGTTAGATCCTGTTGCTGAAAATTTAGAAGTTGTCTGCTGATGGTTTTGTAGAAGCTGTCAGCTGTTAATTTTGGGTGTTTGGTGGAAACCTGTTGATTCGAGCTCAATATTTCTTTGCTTTCACTTACAACATCTCATTATTGGTTCTAGGTAACTTTTAGGTCAATATTATGAATAATTTTTTTGTAATAAATTATTTATATGATAAATATGTTTGATAATTTAATTTTTAAAGTGCATGTTAAATAATAAATCTTGAAAAAGTATGATGAAAAGTTTTAACATAATCTTAGTAAGACAAAGGGTTTAGGACTCGTTCTCACGGGAGCTTCTCCGATATCGAGCCTTATGCGCAGTCATGGGAGATTTTTATAGGAGATGAAAATATAATCTTCTCTGGGTCCACAAATTGCGTTTGAAATTACTTCTTATAATCTTATTTTTAATCAGAAGCTAGTGAAAATATAATCTCCTTTAGCTTTTTGGTTGAGAGCCGACTAACGACCTAGCTTAATGAGATAATCTATCCTAGAAGCTAGTTTGAGAACTAGAACAAAGCCTTGGTCGGTAGCTTCTAGTTATTTTAGTTATTTTATTGGTTACTTTATTTATATGGTAATTGATAGAACTAAAACTTCACCAAATTACTTATGCAATCATTTTTTAATGCAGAGGAGGTAATCAAAACCAGGATGAGACAGGGATAGCTGTCCAGCGACTACCATTGCCGTAGCTGACCAGTGGCTGGAGGCCATATAGCCACCCAATGGTTGTGGCCCTTATAGCCGCCCAGTGGCTGAAGCTGTTATAGCCTGCTACGTGCTACCCTGCAATGCATTATTCGACGTTTTAACTATTCTATGATGGTTTTTAGGGTGTATCTTTGACGTTTTAACTTTTTTAGGGTGATTTTTAGAGTGTACGGTGTAGGGTAATCTTTTTTAATCATTATATATTTATAATATTGCAACTGACTCAACAGGTTTTTAGGCTTTATAGTTTAGGGTTTAAGGTTTACCCTAAACCAATAACCCTAAAATAAGCCTTCAACGTTTTTAACTTTCCTAGGGTGGTTTTACTTTTTAGGGTGTGTGGTGTAGGATAATCTTTTTTTAACTCATTCTATACTTTATAATGTCGCCACTGACTCTACAGGTTTTTTGGGTTTGTGGTTTAGGTTTTGGAGTCGTAAGACTCTAAACTCTTCACTGCAAACCCTAAAATAAGTCTTCGACGGTTTTAACTTTCCTAGGGTGGTTTTTAGGGTGTGGTGTAGGGTAGTTTTTTTAACTCATTTTATACTATATAATGTTGTCATTGACGCCACAAATTTTTAAGGTTTAGGGCCGTTAGACTAAACCATGAGTCTTCGACATTTTAACTTTCCTATCCTGATTTTTAGGGTGTGTGAGGTAGAATAATATCTTTTTTAAACTAGTTATATAGTTTATAATGTCGTCACTGACGCAGTCGAGAAAAAATAATGTTATATAACTTAGAAAAACAAAATTTGGGCCGCCCAGCGGCTGACCCTGAAGGGTGCTGGCAGGCGGCTACGAAGTCTATGGTTGCTAGTCGGCTGTAAGGTCTCTGGATGCTAGTCAGCTACAAGACTTGTAGCCTGCTATCGGCTTCGTATGGCAACATGAAGTAATTAGGTGATTGCAAACGGTACTTCTCTTGACAAAATTGGGTAAAACACCATCTTTACCCTGTACCCCTCATTATAGAATCATATTGCTCCTCCAGTTCTTTTTTACTAAAAAAGAGTAGAGCATGAAAAATTGCAGTCATTCACAATTAATAGAAGGAGATTCCTAGACTGCTCAATAAGGTATCCATCCTCCCAATTCAATATTTTTTAACAAGACTCAAGTCAATTCAGAATAAAAAAAACTATTGTACAATTGAACGATAGTAATAAGATCTGTGCTTTTTTTTTTTGTCAGTCAATACGGATGCCTTGATAGAAATCAATTGCTGAAATTATTTTCTTCCGAAGTATGAGACTGATTAAGGTTTGAGAATTTCACATTTTCCACCTTACTTTACATGTGGGTTGTGTCGCCATAATCATCTAAACAGGGACGTATTATTCTAAAACATGGGTTAGCATTAACTTCCTCCTACCTTTAATAAAACCCTCCCCAGTCCATCATCCCCTTCTTTCTATTTAAAGAAAATTTTCCATAATTAGTTACAGCTTCAAAAGAAAAAAAGCATTGCCACTTCTTTTATTCACAATGAATAAACTGCTAATGATTAATCCGAGCTTTCCAAATCTGAGGAAAATAGTTATAAGTTCATGTTGTGATGATTGCACATGACCTAAACTCTTTTACGCAGCGATCGGTTCTTGTCAGCTTTTGCTAATATCTAGAGATTCTCTACACCTCTACTAATGAATATGGCTTAGGGTCTGGACAGTTGATGTCCCTGATTTTTCTGGATTGAATTTAGTCCTTTAGATCTAGGAGATAAGTAATCTAATGGTTAAGATTATGTAGCTATTTTTCTGACATTTTTTTTTTTTAAAATGATAAAGCAACATCAATTAAAGCCCACCAGACTATTTTACAGCCTATGACACCTATATTATAGATTATAATAATTGCTAGACTCTTAGAATTCCATAAATAACTACCAAAATTACCAAAACCAATTTTTCTACCTTCATTTTGTTGCCGCTCATCTCTTTCCCCATTCTCTCTCAATTTTTTTGAAAGCAACCATTCCCTCTCAAATTCATTCACCAACGTACACACAATTCAATTACCTCAGATCCATTAACTACTCATCCTTCAACTTCTACGATATCTGCATTATCGCCTTCACTAATCATTGACGTCGTAGAAGGGAAACCACCGCTTTCAAAATCTGTTCGACAACGTCAAACAACCTAGTATTTCATCTTTATTTACTAAGCACTCTCTCATCTTGTCTGATCTTGCTCTTCCATTCATTCTCTCTACACTTTCTGAATTTTCTCTCTCACCATTTTTTGCTCTTTCAAGGTTTTCTTCATTCTCACTTATTTTGCTCTCTCATCCATTCTTTCTACTCATTTGCTGGTAATTATGTCCAGTTTTCTTCACCAATAAAAACAATGGAGTTGGAACAGCACGTTGGTAAAACCAAATCAAGAGAAAAACAAGGGTGAGTTTGTTCTCATACTAAAATGAGCATATTTTTGTTTTGATAAAGTATTCCACTTTTTCTAAGTTAAGTATTCGATTTTATTTATAAATTAAGTGTTTGACTGCTTAGATATTAAGAATAGAAACCGACAGAAAGAAAGTATTCGACGGTATGTATACTAAGCACACGAAGCAATAAATAAAGTATTCGAGTGTTTATATACGAATATATATAATGTATTCGACATTTTTTTAAAAATTAAGTATTTGACTGTTTTGGTATCAATTAAGTATACGACTGTTTAGACATTAAGTATAAAATCTGTATAATAAAGTATTCGACTGTGTAGATACTAATTATTCAAATATATAGAAATAAATTATTCGACTGTTTAGATACTAAGTATGCAAATCTACAGAAATAAAGTATTCGACTGTTTAGATACTCAGTATGCAAATCTACAGAAATAAAGTATTCGACTGTTTAGATACTAAGTATGCAAATCTATAAAAATAAAGTATTTGACTGTTTAGATACTAAGTATAAATAAAGTATACGAATGTGACAGTGTTAAGTAGAAGAATATTTACAAATTAAGTATACGAATGTGATAGTGTTAAGTATACGAATTCTCACAAATTAAGTATACGAATATTACATGTATTTGACTGACTATATATATATATAATTAGAATGCTTTTTCTAATATACCATTGTTTTTTGTAACAGTTGGTACAAGAAAATGACCCGAAGTCGTTTATGTCAGCTTATCGAGGTTCAACTGCTCGTCTCATTGACTTAATCCAGGGACTGAAGAGTGATCCAATGAGGTTGCTTAAGGAACAAGCTCTAGAAAAGGATGGGTTTGGTGGTCATGTGAGAAACCATTGCAAATCAAGTATACGAAAATAGTGTTTGATTGTAGTTAAAAAAAGGCTGGGTCTGGTGGTCCTACGAGAAAGTTTTACAAATTAAGTATACAGATAAAATGTTCGAATGTAGTTATATAAAGTGTATGATGTTGGTTCATATAGTATACGAATATTCATATTTCAAGTATATGAATATTGGTATAGAAGTATATAATTGTATACTTAAGTTTCTTTTAACAAAAACTAAGGTATTAGCATTATTGTATAATAAGTATGATCGTTACAAAAAATAGTGTTTGACTGATTAGATCATTAGCATAAAATTTGTGATAGTGGTAAGTATACAAAATGTTTACAAAAGTAAGTATACGAATGTAATAGTGTGAAGTATACAAATGTAATAGTGTGAAGTATACTAATGTAATAGTGGGAAGTATACGAATGTTTACAAATTAAGTATACAGATGTGATTGTGTTAAGTATACGAATGTTTACAAATTAAGTATACCAATATGTTGAAGCACTCATGTCTTCTATGCTCATATAACAATATGTTTAAACATTCGCACATTTAACTTATAAATATAGTTATAGTTAAAATATTGGTATACTTAATTTAAATATATGTATACTTAACACTTTCACATTCGTACCATTACGATATCCTTATTCATATACTTATGTACACTATTTATACAGTCGGTCACTTTTAAGTATATGTCCTTTACTCGAATACTTAACATATAGTCAGTCGTTTACTTAAGTAATCCATACAATGTAGATATGATACCAAGAATCAGGAAAAATACTATATCATGCGTAAATGGTGGTGAAGTGGAATGAGGAAGAAGAAGCTAACTAGCATTAAGTAATTCTGGTATGGTATGTGAGAAACATATATATTATGTTTATTATTGTTTTGACTATTCATCTACCAATTCCTCAGTTCAGTTATACATACTATAAAAAGCCTTACTCGAATACTAGTCTGTGTTAAATTCATTTACTGGATACTACTTTTCGTTTCAAATACTAAGTGAGTTCTACTTAAATTACCATGTACACTTATAATCATATAACCGATATGAGAAGTATTAAACTACCCCATAATTATTACTCTACAACATTGAAAAACGTGAAAAGATGTAAATATATTAAAAAAATTATAACAAAAATACATTTTTAGTTTTTCAAAACATTTACACTCAAATACTAAATCAGTAGTATATCAAATACTTATAACAATATATTTAATTACTAACGCCTTCTACACTCATATACCAGATATCACTTGACTACTAAGCTACCCACATCATTATTACTTCTGTGATATTGGAAAATGTGAAAAAATTTAAATATAACAAATTTTTTATGTCAGAAGTGTCTTTTTAGTTTTTCAAAACATATACACTAAAAACTAAATTAGTACTAGTTCAAGTACTCATAACAATACTTTTAAACACTAACATGTTCTACACTCATATACCAGATATCGGGTGACTGTTAAGCTACCACATAATGATTTCTTCTACGATATTGGAAAATGTGAAAAATTTTAATATAATAATTTGTTTAATGTCCTAAATAACTTTTTAGTTTCCCAAAACGTATATACTGAAATACTAAATCATTAATATATCAATTACAAATAACAATATGTTGAATTACTACCTTCTTTTACAATCATATACCAAATATCTTGTGACTATTAAACTACCCTATAATTATTACTTCTATACTATTGGAAAACGTGGACAAATTTAAATATAGTTAAAAATTTATGACAGAAATACCTTTTTGGCTTTTCAATACACCAATCATTACCAAATAATTAAAACAACTAATCATTTATATAATAAAAAAAGGCATTCCACCAATGAGAATACATCCAGAAAAATCTGGATTGCTTGTGAGACCAGGTCTTAAGCCAATCCCTCTACTAATGCCTACCAGTGTGAAGAAGTTGATGCTGGTGACAGAAACTACAGGACTTGTCATGTATCACATTCTAGCTGGGATATAAAATAATAGAAAAAGTGTTAGCGTATTGCACATGTGATAAGTGTCTAAATGAGCATGTTTTATGGGTGTATTTCATATATAATATTAGCACTTTTCTTGCTCATTTCTCACTTATCGTATGTTTTTCCTCTAGTTTATGTTTTATTGATTATCTCACAAATTTATTGGTTAAACATGAGGAAAACCAAGCTAGGAACAAAGTAGACAAATAGACGAACGCATAGGCGCAAACGGCTCGAAAAACGGAGTCCAAATGAAGAAGCTAGAGCCGGTCAAAGTTCGCAAAAGAAAACAAGTCAAAGACACGTCCGTGTCTCGTCCGCATTAAAATGGCCGGACGTGGGATATGCGTCCGTGTATGTGTCCGGGTATATAAACCCGGACGTGAGATAGGTGTCCGCCCAACCAGGGCCGGACAAGGCCGGACAAAGCTAGAGGTGTCCGAGGAACAATGGCCGGACAAGGGCCGGACGTGGCCAATTGTGTCCGGGGATATTGACCCGGACGGTGGTCCGGACGCGACCAATTGAAGGGCTGTGTTACGTCCGCCCAAAAATGGCAGGATAAGGGGCGGACAAGCATAAGCGTCCGCGGAAAAATGGACGGACACAAACAAGGACGCGTGTAAATGTCCAGATCCAGAAATTAACGCGACTGGTCTTCTTCTTCGCCGACTATCTTCCCCAAGTTGCTTCTTCCTTTGCGGCACCTACAGACATGTCGAACTGCTTCTTCATCAATATCAGGCGCCTACCTTACTTCCCTCACGCGTCTGTCTCCAATCAATCTCAGTTCTGTCTCCTCTCCAGCTCTATCTTCAACCTTCCTCTGCCTCTATATAAACCCAGTCCTTCTACCATAAATAAACTGCACCATTTTACAGCACCACGACGGGAGACTAAAGAAATCATTCACCACACTCATCCATTCTCTTCCATTCATTTTCTCCCGTAACACCACAACATTCCATACTCACGCAGAAACAAAAGAAATAGAAGAGTAGCAGTGAGAGCGAGAGCAGACCCGTTCTTTCTCTGAAATAATGGCTAATTCTATCTGTGCTATCTTCTCATTTCTGTTAATGTCTGAGTAATTTTCTTTTGTATCCTAGGATGGGGGTTTGATTCTAATATTACGTAAATCAGTTTATTACCTGTCTCTCTCATTTAACTTGTTTTAATTCCTTTCAGCAAATATTGTTAAATGCTTTGCGTGACAAACAACTGCATTTTATGGTAACTATCAACATATGATTTTGAGATAGTCTAAGTACCACAAAGGAATTAACCTTGGTATTTACACTCCGGATTGAGCAGGAAAATACTGAGGCTATAACTAAGAGTTCGTAACTGACAATTATTAACTCTAATAGACAATAAATAATTGAGACAAGGTTATAAATCTGTTTAAGTAATTTAGGCAATTTCCCCGCTATCCTAGGATACCTTTTCCATCCATATCAATCAATTCACCTTATTTTACTGTTTTTATTATTTCTGTACTAATCCAACAACAAATCAAGCTTGCCTCCGGCTAAACCCTTTTTTACAGTTTTTATTAACTACCAAGACTAGGATAATTGAACAATTTCCCTGTGGATACGACACTTGTTATACTACTCCGAATAGGTGCACTTGCCTATTAGTTTGCTATAAATCTATATATATTAACGTGTAGTTTTATCCCAACAAGTTTTTGGCGCCGTTGCGTCCCTAATTTCTAGTAGTTCACTTGCTATACTGTAATATTTTGTTTATATTATTTTGTTGTTTGTTTAATTTCGGATATCTAACTTCGGACATCTAACTTCGGACATCTAATTTCTGACATTTAATTTCAGCTCTTTATTTTATTGTCATTTATTTTTCAGTCATTTAATTCCATTGTCCTTAACATTTAAATTCCATTGTCCTTAACATTTAAATTCCATTGTCCTTAACATTTAAATTTCTGTCATTAAAATTTCCAGTATACTAACTACTAACTTATAATTTCTGTCATCTAACTACTAACTTATAATTTCTGTCATTCAAATTTCAGTCATTTAAATTCTGTTTACTAATTACTAACATTTTAATTAAGTGTCATTAAATTATTGTCATTTAATTTCCCTTGTCATTTAATTATCTATCATTTTACTCTTGTTAAAATAAAAAATATATATATAAAAAAAATAGAAAAAAATATAAAAAATATATCAGTGTTGTTTAATTAACATTTATCAGCCTAACCAATATCTCTGCCTTTCTTTATCTATTTACTAATTAATTTCACAGTTTCTGACGAACCACAAGGTATCTTCTGTGCATGCCAAACACTCGAACCCAAGGTTCTCCACCTATCAGTCCGAGACCCGAACCCGAGCGCACTTTATTTAACACACGAAGAAACCTGAGAAATCAAGACATGGCTAATAACCAAGTTATAGAAGAAATGGACCATGAAAATCAACCAAATCAACCAGAACACCGTGCCCTATCTGATTACCACCAACCGGATACCGAAGGAAGGCATCAGCCATAGTTCTCCCCGAACTAACACCGCTAGAAACCGGACGATGGGCTTTCAAAACCCACTACATCACCGCCGTCCGGGATCTAGGAAAATTTAGTGGAGCGAATCCTGATGAAGCCCCAAATCATTTAAGTCTCTTCCTAGACTTCTGTAATTCCTTTGGTCAAACCGGCAACGTCAAAGAAAGAATCCGTCTACAACTATTTCCTCACTCGTTGTCAGATTCAGCAAACAGGTGGTACCGAAGTCTTCCCTCCCGATCAATCACTACATGGCTGCAAATGGCCCAGAAGTTCCTTGCCAAATACTACCCAACCAGTAGAACAAGGCAGTTGATCGGAGAAATCAACACATTCTGTCAGGAACCAGGAGAAACATTGTACGACGCATGGGATAGATTCAAAGGATATGCTAATGAAGTGTTCCCACCATGGTCTGACGATCAATCCCTTTGCCTATCATTCTTCAATGGCCTGGATGATGGAAACCGACTACTCGTAAATTCCTTTGCAGGAGGAAGTTTCATGATGAAATCTCCTCAGGAAGGGATGAACCTTCTCGAAACCATGACGAGCAATACCAGACAGTGGACGAGATCCAAAGGAAGAACACCACGAGCAGCAGGCCTACTCCATGTTGAGCCTACAGATCATTTATCGGCTCAGATCTCGTCCCTTGCAAAGATGGTGGAAAAGCTTACAACTTCTCAAATCGAAATCGTGAAGACAATAGCTTCCCCACCTACAAATTCATCACCAGAAGGATGTGCCATATGCGCCGGTCCTCATGAAACCCATCAATGCGAAGGTAAAAGCCACTACGAGGATGTACAATTCATAGGAAACCGCCCCGGTAATTCCTACAGCAATAACATCAACAACAACTACCCATGAAGAAATCACCCGAATTTCTCATGGAAGAACAATGATCAGAACCAAGGAGGGCAGAACAACAGTTCCAATACCTATCAGGGAAATAGACCCCAACCAAACTCTAATATGGGTTATAGAGCACAAGGTGCCCCTCCAGGTTTCCAACAACAACAACAACCATCCTCATCATCTATTGATCCAAACGCAGAACTCAAAGAGATGATGAAGGGTTACATGTCCATGACTCAGAACCAGCTTTCTGCACAAGAAGCCTTCAACCAGAAAATCGAAGGTAAATTCAATCAAATTGCAGAACATCTTGCTCGAAGACCGCCAGGAGCTCTCCCAAGCCAAATAGAGCCAAATCCAAGAGAGCAAGCCAAATGCATTTATGTGAAGGAACACAGTGAAGAAAAGATGGAAGTGGCCAAAACAGCTAAGGTTCCAGAACTTCACCCTTCCCTTCAAGAGTGGGTAGTAGCAATCGAAACTTCCAAAAGGAATGTAGCTGAATTGGAAAGCACCGCCAAAGTCTATAAAAATCGCATTCAGTCCGAGAATACCTACCTTAAAGACTTGGTGGCCGGCTACGAAAATGAAAAGCTCGATTTTGAAGAAGAAGAAGAGAGGAGGTTAAGGCAATAACCTTGAGAAGCGGTAGAAAAACTGACGAGATTAACATCCCGCAAAGGTCAGAAGAACCCAAAGAGGATAGAGAAGAAAGAGTTGAGGTCCCAGTAGAAAAAACATCTCCCACCATCCTCACTATTCCATCAGCTTCAAAACCTTCTCCACAAGAACCGCCTATACCATTTCCCCACCGACTCCAAAAGCAGAAATTGGATAATGAATATGGTAAGTTTCTGGCAACGCTGAAACAGCTAAACGTCAACATACAGTTTGTAGACCTCATTGCCAAAATGCCTAACTACGCAAAATTCCTCAAACACCTTATCTCCAACAAAACTAAATTGGCCGAAGTCGGTATGGTACCTCTCAATGTAGCTTGCTCAGCTATTCTGCAACAACCATTACCTTCGAAATGCAATGATCCAGGCAGCTTCACCATTCCAGTCACAATTGGTAGCACCTCATTTCCATACTCCCTATGCGATCTGGGTGCCTCCATAAATTTGATGCCCCTCTCCACTTTCAAAAGGCTAGGAATTGGATGAAAAAAGACCAAGATGACCCTTCAACTAGCAGATGGTTCGGTAACATACCCAATCGGAGTGGTGGAGGATGTTATCATCAAAGTGGAGCACTTATATTTCCCATGCGATTTTGTCATTCTAGACATCGAAGAGAACTCCACTACACCTCTCATCCTTGGACGACCTTTCCTTGCCACAGCCGATGTGCACATTTGGGTAGCCCAGGGGACGATCACCCTTCAAGCTTATAATGAAAAGCTGGAGTTTGCATCAGGACGGTCTCCAGATAACAAATCTAAGGATCTTAAGTTTGTGCGGGACACTCAATCACCATCATCCCCACTTCTCTTTATCACCCTTCCAGACGGCATGTCTATTACAGAGATACCACCACCAATCCCTGATGAAGAGCGGGATAAGAAAAGAAAACATGCATCCCGGTGGACACTCAAAAATACCATCGAGTCATGCTTTGGATCTCCTCCTCATAACCACCCCCCAGGATCGATCTAACGACAAAGCGTCTAGCCAAAGACGTTAAAGAAGGGCAGCTTTCCGGGAGGCAACCCGGAGGAACTTATCTTTTATATGCTTTTATGCTCTTTTAATTTTCAGGTTCTCTTTAATTTTGTTTTTGCTAACTTTTAACCCCGTTTGTAGTATGGTTGCTTCTAGTGTCTTATGCAGGTGCAACTTCATGTCTACACCGCAACCAAGCTACGCTACTTGAGGCTGAAGCTCAAGTGTGGGGGAACTCCTATAACACAAGCAAAAATAATCTCAGGGGAGTACCAGTCTTTTTAATTATGCTTTTATTTAAATAAAATATGCAGAGGAGAGTTTATGTGCTTAAATGATTATTCGTGAGCTTAGTGTTCTCTCTATTTTATCTACTTACCGAAAAGGTCTTCTGAAACTTTCCCTTGTTTTTCTGGTGAACAATGAGGACATTGTTCAATTTAAGTGTGGGGGAGTGTGCCCTTTTCGGTGACATTTTATGCTTAAATGCTTAATCTCTCTGCTAATCTTGCGTTTGTCCAAATTCAATATCGTGGACCCTTTATATGTGGGTTGTTCTCTTTAAAAATAAATACTGTTATGAATTGTGGGATAAATGGTATAAATGTACAAATTTTGAAATTTTGATTACTTTTGAGGAGCATTTTATATGCGGTGTGACCAAATAATCTGCAATGGTTGGATTTTTATTGCTCAGGGGTTCTTTCTGTCTTCTTTCTTAGGGATTGCTAAGGGGTGCTTCTCTGTCAAAAAAATATAAATATAAAAACAAATAAGGGACTTGCGAGACACCATTGGTAACCAACAAAGAGAGTTGAGTGTTCTTAAAAACAAAGGCTTGATGCCTACATTTTATCTTCTCATCTCTTATGCAAAAGTGAAACAAATGCATAAATCTATTTTTCCTTTTGTTTTCTCCTCAATGCCCATTCTTGAGAGAAGTTGGCCATGGTAAAAGTTCTCAAAGTCACCTTAGTTAAGAAGCATTGAAGTACTCCGAATCATACCCCGAAACTCTAATTTTTATTTTTACCCTGAGTACACCTGTGCCACCAGCAGTTGATGGATCACACTCCTCTAAAAAGTTTAAGATCATGTACTATTGACTTCTTTATCCTACCCTTCATAATAATATTTGTTAATATTGAGCATTTCCTACTTGCTTGGGTACATGGTTTTGCTTGAGGACAAGCAAAAGGTAAGTGTGGGGGTGTGATAAGTATCTAAATGAGCATGTTTTATGGGTGTATTTCATATATAATATTAGCACTTTTCTTGCTCATTTCTCACTTATCGTATGTTTTTCCTCTAGTTTATGTTTTATTGATTATCTCACAAATTTATTGGTTAAACATGAGGAAAACCAAGCTAGGAACAAAGTAGACAAAGAGACGAACACATAGGCGCAAACAGCTCGAAAAAACGGAGTCCAAATGAAGAAGCTAGAGCCGGTCAAAGTTCGCAAAAGAAAACAAGTCAAAGACACGTCCGTGTCTCGTCCGCATTAAAATGGCCGGACGTGGGATATGCGTCCGTGTATGTGTCCGGGTATATAAACCCGGACGTGAGATAGGTGTCCGCCCAACCAGGGCCGGACAAGGCCGGACAAAGCTAGAGGTGTCCGAGGAACAATGGCCGGACAAGGGCCGGACGTGGCCAATTGTGTCCGGGGATATTGACCCGGACGGTGGTCCGGACGCGACCAATTGAAGGGCCGTGTTACGTCCGCCCAAAAATGGCAGGACAAGGGGCGGACAAGCATAAGCGTCCGCGGAAAAATGGACGGACACAAACAAGGACGCGTGTAAATGTCCAGATCCAGATCCAGAAATTAACGCGACTGGTCTTCTTCTTCGCCGACTATCTTCCCCAAGTTGCTTCTTCCTTTGCGGCGCCTACAGACACGTCGAACTGCTTCTTCATCAATATCAGGCGCCTACCTTAATTCCCTCACGCGTCTGTCTCCAATCAATCTCAGTTCTGTCTCCTCTCCAGCTCTATCTTCAACCTTCCTCTGTCTCTATATAAACCCAGTCCTTCTACCATAAATAAACTGCACCATTTTACAGCACCACGACGGGAGACTAAAGAAATCATTCACCACACTCATCCATTCTCTTCCATTCATTTTCTCCCGTAACACCACAACATTCCATACTCACGCAGAAACAAAAGAAATAGAAGAGCAGCAGTGAGAGCGAGAGCAGACCCGTTCTTTCTCTGAAATAATGGCTAATTCTATCTGTGCTATCTTCTCATTTCTGTTAATGTCTGAGTAATTTTCTTTTGTATCCTAGGATGGGGGTTTGATTCTAATATTACGTAAATCAGTATTTATTACCTGTCTCTCTCATTTAACTTGTTTTAATTCCTTTCAGCAAATATTGTTAAATGCTTTGCGTGACAAACAACTGCATTTTTATGGTAACTATCAACATATGATTTTGAGATAGTCTAAGTACCACAAAGGAATTAACCTTGGTATTTACACTCCGGATTGAGCAGGAAAATACTGAGGCTATAACTAAGAGTTCGTAACTGACAATTATTAACTCTAATAGACAATAAATAATTGAGACAAGGTTATAAATCTGTTTAAGTAATTTAGGCAATTCCCCCGCTATCCTAGGATACCTTTTCCATCCATATCAATCAATTCACCTTATTTTACTGTTTTTATTATTTCTGTACTAATCCAACAACAAATCAAGCTTGCCTCCGGCTAAACCCCTTTTTACAGTTTTTATTAACTACCAAGACTAGGATAATTGAACAATTTCCCTGTGGATACGACACTTGTTATACTACTCCGAATAGGTGCACTTGCCTATTAGTTTGCTATAAATCTATATATATTAACGTGTAGTTTTATCCCAACAACATGTGAGTTGTAGAAAATCACATAGGAAAAGGAAGAACCTGGTGAGTTCTTAATAATCAAGAGGGCTAGTCCACCTATTGCCAATTGATTTTAGGATGGAACATCGCTTGGTTGTTGGGCCTCACTAGGATTCCTAAATATATGGACATATACAAGCATCTGTCGATCTCGTGCTTACAAGTGGTATCAGAGCCGAATGTTTGGCCAGGGCTATCGTGGAGACTCTAGGTGAGCCATAATGGTGGAAGTCAATGTGTTGACGTGTAGAGTAGAGACTGCGGTGAGCCACAGTGGTGGAAGTCAACATGTTGACGTGTAGAGTGGCGGTAGTTGAGATCGATAGGGGGAGAGAATCTCACACAAGGGGGAGAATGCTAATGTATTGCACCTGTGAGTTGTAGAAAACTAGTAAAAGGAAGAACTTAGTGAGTGCTTGGTAATCAAGAGGGATACTCCACCTATTGCCAAATGGTTTAGGATAGAACCTCGCTTGGTTGTTGGACCTCACTGGACTTCCTAAATATGTGAGCTTTTATATGCATCTATCAATCTTGTGCTTACAAAAAGTATAGAAGAGGCTGACAATAGTGCCACACAACTAGTTTTGACCAACTTTTGCTTAATCTGAATTTCACACCCATGTCCCAAGTGTATCCTTAAATTCTTTGTCTTCCAATGTCAACTATCAAGCAGTGTCGCTACCAAGCGGTATACTGATAAAACCTTAAGTCTAACTGAAACTAAAAATTATTTAAATGTACACATAATTTGGTTGATCAAAATTTGAATGATCTGAATGACCGAAATAGTAATAAAATGAAGCTGACTTGAACTTTAATGACCTGAAATAATAGTGACTAAAATATCTATATTTGAATCTTATTAGAGGGTAATATGCGGATTAGCGAGTAATATGCAGATTGGGTTCGGGTTAACTCATTTGTAATATGGTGATTTGGTGGTTTAAGCATTGTGATTAACAATAGTAAATATGACAAGAGGGTTTACGTGGTTCGATCTTGAATGATATAGTCCATGGGGTGGACAGAGGTTCTTAATAGAATTTAGGGGAGTACAAGTGAGGAGATAAAGTGTTGATCTCAATGTCTTTTGTCCTACTTTCGGATGTGGATAGGTGGCCATTTATAAATGGGGGATTGACTAGGCAGAGGGCTTCCTGGCTTGCAATTTGTTTCTAGCCAGCCTTTGCCTATCCACGTCTACATTTGTCAGGGGAGGACATATCAGTCTTGAGGAATTAGTGGTGCGTCAGATGAGGCTTGTGGCTCAAGGCAAAAGGTTGCTCGATGAGACTAATGGGACAGGGTAGTGCGGCATGCTCAAGAAATCATGAGTGTTTTTACAATACCAAAGTCGGGTTACTTGTGGAGAAAGAGTTGATCGAGGTCTCTTGGATGGTGCCATCTAGAAAGGGGCGCCATCCGGGGTCGGCGGAGAGCTTGACCTCTTCTGAGTCGAGGTTCTAGCTTGGGAAGCTTGTCTGGGGTTGTTAGTTCCCAGGGTACATGTGATCAGGGAGATGGAAATATGGTTAGTTTTCTTAATGATAGGGTTAAGGTGGACTTATTTATACCATACCAATACTAGTCCCCCATGTCTTGTTTATGAATCTTCGAGAAAAGTGGAAGTTAAGCTATCATGGGTTCCTACTTGCACTACTAAAAAACATTGAAGTAAAGGGAGAAAAAGATCGAGAGGTTTTTACCCGGGTACTCCCACTAGTCCCTCAAGTTCGACTTCGAGCGGGCTTGAGCGGGAAGTTGAACTTTCGAGGTGTTTCGAATGACGCGGGGGAGATGGGTAGTTGCCATGTGTCACAATTGGGTTAAACCACGAGGAAGCGACGTGTCGTACAGGAAAGCCATTGTGACGGTCGGTGACACAATGATGGGTGGGGGATACCGGTGGCACTCGAGTGCCTTTTCCGCCCATGAACTGACCCACATTTATGACACGTGGTGATATATAGTTGGGGTGTCAGACGGTGCAGACTCGACAGTGGGGGAGATAACCGTTAGGGTTCTACACTTACAAATCAAGGTCATTGGAGTGAAAGAGGCCTTACGTCTCCAATTGAGCCGAATCACTGGTGATTTTCTCTTCCGCCTCCTTGAGTCCTCTTTTTCTTTGCTCTTTCTGTAATTTGTTCATCGTTAGAGAACTTCAGACGCTCGGATAATTGCTTTTGGTTTAGCTAGCGTTGATCGTAGCAAGAGAAAAGGGGTGGTCCACGTCTTACATTCCCCAAGGATCCCAGACTTGATGCCATGGCGATGGTGGTGGATCACCAGGCGAAAATTGCTGAAGAGGGTGTGGCTCAAGGTCCCGTTGGGTCCAAGTTAGATCTTATGAAGCTTAAGAAGTTGGTGAAGGGGGGTGAAAGCGCTAGCCAGAATAGAGTTCTCGCTGCCTGAGGATCGAGCACGCGCCCTTTGACGACGGGTTCATCGTCTTCGAGGACCAGGTGAAGGATGGCTTGACTTTCCCTATCCACTCGTTCATCCTTGGCTTTATGAATAGGGTGGAGGTGATTCTGTTGGATATGCATCTATGGACGTTTGTTTTTGAACCCTTAAGTATTGAGCTTAAGGTTTCAAGGTCCGATTTGTAATTAGGATAACTAAACCAAAGTTTTGAAATTAAAGTTTAACTATCCTAACTGGCCCACACTAACCTAAATAGAGTTGCCACCTAAGTTTTGACCTTTTAAACTTGGAAAGAAAAATGTTGCTATATTTAGAGGTATGAGTTCGGGGGTCAGGTAAGAAATTTTTAAAGGTTTAGACTCCTTCATTACCTTTAGAAATTTCTTTTTCTTTACTACTACAAACTTTAAGGCTAAATGTTTTATGATATGGTCCTTTTACTATTAAATTTAATATTCCCACTCCCTATCGAATAGTAACAAATGAGCATAAATGGACATCATAAATGTACTAACATATGTTGTTTTGGACTCCTTTATTTGTTTTTGCTGTTCGGCTAAAATAACATAAATGTCAGCACAAATGACAGCATAAATGTCAACATAAATGCCCGCACCAAGTACTACTTTTTCGTTTCCGTGCTTTCACTTCCGTTTCTTTACTCACTTCATAATGCAATTACTATGACTATTGATTTAAAAAAATTCCTAATTCAGTTTGTCTAAAGATTGATAAATTGAGCAGGAGCTTTTTTTGGGGCCATAAGGAGAACGAAAGGAAGCTGCATTCGATCTCCTGGAACAAAATTTGCAGACCCAAGGAAGAGGGTGGCCTCGGCTTGAGAATCTCTTCTGCTATGAATAAGGCTTGTCTTGCAAAGCTGAGCTGGAGACTGCTCAACAATCAGGACAAGGTCTGGGCTAAGATGTTGATCAGTAAATATGCTGGATCGGAGAGAAATAGTTCCTCTATCACGTGGAGGAATATTCTTGATAGTAAAGATGTTATAGAGAAGGGTGCCCGGTGGAAATTAGGAAATGGGAAGAATATTCTGTTTTGGAAGGATAGATGGCTAACTGATGCTCCTCTTCTGGATGTCTGCAGTCCCAGTCCTAGTATGAATTGTGAGGCCACGGTTAACCAGATGTGGGATCCAGGAAGAGGTTGGAAATGAGAACTTCTGGAGAACATCTTGCCCCCAAGATTTCTGAATACATTATCGTCTAAGGCCATCTTTGATGAGAATTCGGTTGATTCTATTTCCTGGTCCAAGGATAAATCGGGCTCTCTAACTGTTGCCTCTGCTTACAAGCTGTGTACCCAACCTGGTCGGGAGGATAGATTCTGGAAGCTATCTGGAGTTTGAAGGTCCCAGAGAGAGTCAAAACCTTCCTCTGGTTTGCAGCTATGGATGGCCTGAAGACTAAACATCTGCTCTACTCTAGAGGCCTTATAAGAAATGATAAATGTGAAGCTTGCGGAGAGGTTGAAGACACAATCCATGTACTCAAAACATGCAGGATTAGTAAGGCAATCTGGGATTATTTGCAAAGAATTTTTCATCTTCAGGTTATGAATACCCATCATTCTCTTCGGGATTGGCTTGCTGCTAATCTGCAGTGTAAAAATCAGAGTCCAATGTTTGGGGAGGTTTCGTGGATGCAGGTATTCGCATTAACCTGCCATACCATTCGGTTTTGGAGGAACAAAAAATTCATGAGGGTATTTCAGCGGTTAATGAGCTCCTTATTCAGTTGGTGGAGAGTAAGATTCGGGATTATATCAGTTTGCCTAATTTAACCGACCGCCTAAATAAATTCAGCTCTCATTCGGATTCAGTGAGGAGTTGGGATCCTCCTGCCTATAATATTATTAAGATTAATACCGATGCTGCGGTCTCCAATAATGGGCTTGCTGCGGCTGGTGGTTTTGGGCGGAATCATGAAGGTACATGGCTCTTTGGCTTTACTCATTTATTGGGAGAATCAGAGGTCTTAGAATCTGAAATCTGGGGTATTTATGATGGTTTAAGTCTGGCCAAGGACAAGAATCTTCAGCAGATTATTGTTGAGTCCGATTCTGTTGAGGCTATTTCTTTAATTAGGAATGGTTCTTCAGCGACTCATCCTTTGGAGAGTCTTATTAATGCTTGCAGAATGCTTGCTGTTTGGTTTCGGTCTTGTAATTTTCTAGTTGTAAGGAGAGAAGCCAATTTAGTGGCTGATGCTATGGCCAAAATGGCTCTTTCTTGTAATCGGGGGTGTGTTGAGGTGATCAACCCCCCCTGCGAGTTGTATTCCTTTGCTTCGCCAGGATTGTTTGAACAATCCTAGTTTATAAATAAGATGTCCTCTTTCTGATAAAAAACACTTTATAATACAAATCTACAATATATTATTTGTAATACCACATAAATTAATAAAATTAAAAAACCCAATAAATATACACACTTGTTGATATATAAATTAAAATATTCAAATAGTATATAGAAATATGAATGTATATAAATTTATTAACATGCAAAGTTACAAAAATATTATATATTATTAAAAGTTACAATTTCATTAAATAAATTCACATAACATTATCAGAAAATTTGAAAGTGCTTGTTTTCTTTTTTTATGCTTTTATATTTGTAAGAATTATAAAATTTAGATACTAAAAATATATTGTTTAGAAGTTTCAAATTTTGCTTAAATAATAAAAAAAAATTTATTGGTTATATAAATATTATTTTCTTTGATTTCTCAAGTTTTTTACTGTAAATTAAATACTCATAGTAATATATTGTTTGTGAATTTTTCTATTTATTTTTACTACCAAAATAAAGTTAGGTAGTGTAATATAATAAATTGTAATACGAAAACGGTAAACGCACTACATATAACTAACTTAACCAAACATGCTGCATATATGTCGCACTGCCAAACAATAGTTTTCAAAACAGCTGCATTTATGCCAGCACATTCCTGCCAGCAAATATGCTGCATTTATGTCAGCGCATTCCTGCTGCCAAATATGCTGCATTTATGCTGCCAAAACAGCCATACCGAACAGAGCCTTAAGGGTTATATTATTTGTTTAGCTAGAGTCAATTAATTATTAATGGATATAAAAAATTATAAGTAAAGAAATTATAAAAAACTTATGATAATTTATTAATGAACTTTATTACGGTATCGGTATATAACATATAAAACAATAAACTAATTAATAAAAAAACAAATCTTAAAACTTCAACAAAGATTTTTTATTAAAAACATATGTACAAAATTAAAAAATAATTGAAAATTTAATAAATATCGAGTATTTAATTATCACTTAAATTAATATATAATTAATTTTTTATAATATATATGATTTAATATTTTTATATATGATAATGTATTTAAAATCGGTACATGACTCCTTAATTGATTGAGACGGCCCTGTCGAGGAGCAATTTTTTTCTCTAGTGATGGAAGGTAGAACACAACCAACAGTTTCTCCTTCTCCAGTGAATGAATGAAGAACACCAGAAGCAATTCCTCTTCTCACAATGATGGAAGGGAGGTGGCAGCTGATCGGTGATGAAGATGATGGCTGGTTGTGAAACATCCGTCTAATGCTTAGAGGTGGGTTGACAAGAAACCAGTATAAGAACGCTAGTTGAAAAGGAACTGGTGGAGTTCATGGTGTACCGAAGAACAAAGACGAGCAGATGTGCGAAAAAGAAGAGATGAGTCAGGCAAATCTATCAGCTCAGAGAGGAATTACGCCAAACCGGATCAGGGAATCTTCTTCCTCAATCTCCTTCTGGATCTGAACCTTCAAACGAAACAGCAAACCCTAAACTGGAGCCTTCAATCGCCTCCCACTCTCTCACCGATTCCCTTTCTCTAGAACCGTAACCCATTTTCCACAATCAAAGAGAAATTTGTGCTGGCCCTCCACTTCAATCGCTCGAGTTTTTGGGTGTTTTGCTCATACCTTTCAGAATCTTCATCACTATCGCCCTTCCCCTGCCCCTCGTCTCGTTGCCGCAGTTGCCGACCGCAGTAGCACTGGAAGCTTTTTCGGACGCTGATCGACAGATCGTCGCTGTAATAACCGATGTTGTGGATCTGGTGGTGGCCGTCTCAGACAAACTCCGCCTAAGGATGGCTTGGTTGATTTGAATCTCAATCGATAGCCGCTCGAACTGGCCTAACAGTATGTTCAGCGATCTTCATCTCTGTCACGATCGATGACAAACAGTCAGGCAGCAACAATACATACTGCTACCAGCTCTCTCCTCCCTCTTAACCAGTAGCCATGCCTAAATTCAACTCGCCACCACCCAAATCCCAAATCCACCAGAAATTAGCCGTCTCTACGAACCCTAACACCAATCTGTCACCACCAAATTCCCAAAATCACCAGAAAATAGCAGTCTCAACCCCTTCTTCCCGACAAATAGTTTTCCAAATAGTCCTCAACGCCACTAAGCAGCCACGTTCCACCTGCCTTTAACTATGGGGAGAGACAAGGACCGAGCATGGAGGAAGAGTCCAAGGAGGAATGATAACCGTTCCAATCGTTCTGGCCGGTGTGCAAGCTTGCTCCAAGCAGAAAGAGTAGTTGGTACGTCCAGAAGGCGTCGACAGATCGGGGTTCGAGGAGCCCTAAATCAAGGTATGAGTTTCATTCAGATTCAGATCGGCGTCGCCATGGTAGAAACAGTTCTAGAGGTAACACTACTACCACAATATTCATCGATAACATTCATAAAGGAGTGTCGGAGTACCAACTAGGCAAGATAGTGAAAAGGTTTGCTCGGTGGAGTAGGATTTATATTAGTAGAAAATGGAGAGCATGGACTCGAAATGCTTGTGCTTTTGTCGACGTGATTAAGGTCGAGGATGCCAAAAGAGTGATTGATGGCATCAAAGGTTGGAATATTAATGGGAATAGTCTATGGGCAAGAATGGAGTTTCAAGGTCACAAAGCTAGAGAGAGTAGAGATGCTTCTGCAAAACGTTAAGCTCAACCCAAAAATACGTTTTCCCATCTCCAAAAGGATACTAGTGCTAAATCTAGGCTTTTTATTAAGATTAAAGCCGACGAAGGGATGAAAGCACTTCTATCCAAATGTGCGACAGTCACTCTCCAAGAGGATAAGAACCCAGGAGAAGCTTTGGATTTTCTTCTCAGTCGGTGGCCAACCCTTTCTGGGCTTTTAGCTTTTTCAAGGAGAAAATTTCTCATACTTTTTAATACAGCTCAAGAAGCTAAGGAAGTTGTGTTACAACCTGGCGATATTGATAATGAAGGGTTAGTAGTGCACCATTGGGATAAGGATGACCAAGTTGAGAAGCGTAGAACATGGGTTGTCATTCGTGGTATCCCTCTCCATGCATGGAACAAGGTTAATGTGCGAAAAATTGCACAAATAGTGGGGGATGTCATTAAAATAGAGGAAGAAGAGAACCAGTTTGTGGAGAACGCCGAAATCCGTATTCATATAGAGACGTTGACCCTCCAGTTGATAAACTATAAAATAGCGGTTATAGTTGAGGACCGTTCCTACCCGGTGTCCATAGTAGAAGTTGATGACGCGAAGATTATTCACGGTACTAAAAACCCTACAGAGAGCATTGTTCAGATTCCCGCTGCTGGTGGAGGTTGTAACTGTGATCGGCATAGTTGCACTAATACGGTACATTCTCATAAAGAAGGGGGTGGAGATGATAGTTTTCGAGATGATGTTGCATCGGTTCCCGAGACTGGTACGGGTCCTAAGACAGACACGATCCCATAGGGAATTATTGAGTCAAAGGGGGGCTAGTTTTAAAAGAAAAAGATACTTCTACTCCCGAGACTGAAGAAGTGGCGCCCTTGCGGTCGTCCCAAAATTTAACTGTGCAGTCCCCACGAGAAACAGGCAACGTGGAACATCATTGCCATTATGAATATCAGAGACAAAAAGAAGCTGTTTTGGCGCAGGCTTCTGAAAGGATTTTTGTTGAGGAGACCATCGAGACGGTTGATGAGACGCAGATGCCATATGTCAGAGAAGGGAGCGTCTTAACTCTCGAAAATACTTTGGGTAGTTCAAAAAGGTGTAAGAGGAATAAAACGAGAACCCCAACGCCAAAGAACCTAGATCCATCTTTGGAGAAGCCATCTGGACGGGTTAAGTCCTGTTGTCGATTTAATCCACAACACTCCACCCTTAAATCAGTCAAGAAAACCGCTACCGGCAAGGGACAAAAATGGTAAAATCATCAATCCAGATGCAGAAGCTGATGAATGCATTGACTTATTATTGAAGTTAGGATGCCAAGTGCCGAACCCAGCCCAAACCAAAGCAAATATTATCAGTCAAATCCAAGAACAACTAAGCAACTAAGAGGCTTCAAATGGTGATTGGTAGTCCCGTGATAATATAAGGTTGGATCCTGATTTAGATCTGGGTTGGACAAATGTATCTTGGGATTGGTAGTCTAAAGTTTCGATATCAGAGAAGGGAGCTAGAGAGTTGAGGAATGGCAGTAAGATAGGTGAAGTAAGAGATCAAATTCTGCTATTGGTTTGCTGATCCCCTGGGTCCATGCGGAGGGATAGATGTTTTGATGTGCTTTGGTGTAGCTATGTTCCGTTATCAGGTTGATTGTTGTTCTAGGTGATGCGTCTTTATAGGAGTACGTATAAGTTTTCTTTTTTCAGGTTGGTCGGTAGGTCCGTGGCTATATTCTAGCTTGACTAGTTTGTTTATTTGTTCCTAGTTTGCATGTTCTAGGGTTGTTCTGGATGTGGCGGGTACTCTTTTTCCTCCCTAAGTTTTTTCCCACTGGGTTTTACCTAGGGAAGTTTTAATGAGGCCCAAGATCTCATCCCCGTTCCTTTTTTCTAATAATATGGCTTTAAGCCCAAATTATCAAAAAAAAAGATGAACAAGAAACAACGTTAATTGATTGTGGTAGAACAATGTGGGACCGTGATGATGATTCTGGCTCGCGTCGCCTCCAGTAATATAACCATGTTGCGAGAAGTATGCTCGGTGTATGTTGTAGAGGGAGCAATGTATTCGTATGCGTATAATAAACACTTAATTTGTATGTTGTAAAAATATGAGGGTTGCGATGCAAGACTACAAATTTTGTTAGCTAACAAAACTACAACTTTTGAATTTTGAATATAACTAATGAGTAAGTTAAGAAAAGAATAATAAATGAGAATTAGGAAAAAAAAGGTGAGAACTACCTAAAAGAGAAGGGGTTAATAATATTATAATTTATTTTTGTTTTCAATTTTTTTTTAATATTGAAAAAGATCAAGTAAATTAGCTAAGAAAAATAAGCGATGGACATGAATGAAATAAAAAAAACTGATTAAAAGAAATGGGATGAATCATCTAAATCCTAAATGATTACAATCTTTTTGTTTAAACAGAATTAAAAAAATTACTCTTTTTGGTTTTTCAAAGAAAATAAACTAAAAGTAATGATAGAAAAATGTATTTTTGTTTTGTGTTGTTTGTTTTTAGAAATCACGTTTTAAAAAAAGAGAGAATTTCGAAAAGACTCTTTTTTTTATTTTAAAAACAATCGAACACATATGAGTTGAGAAAATAGAGGGATAAGAATGTGAAAAAAGTAAGAAAAGAATTACCTAAAATAAAGGGGTAACTAAAATGTAACTATAATATATATATATGATATATATATATATATAATAGTGAATGTCCGTATTACCCCTTTAGGTTATCCCCTTCTCTCTATAAATAGAGACCATCGTACTCAGTTGTGAAGTGAATAAAAACCTAGATTACTGCTCTTTCTTTATCTATTCTTTCATTTACAACACGTTATCAGCACGCTCTAGATTTCAAACTAATCCGGCTTCATCCAGTTCCGATCAAAAGGTAAATCCACCTCAAATCCTTAATGATCGATCCAATTTTTTTTTTCATTCTCTCGATCGATCACGCCACCGATTAACTTTCAATTTCATGTTCAAATCAAAAGCCATTACCAAACTTCCACGACGAGAGATACGTCTACTTTTTCCCTAAGCTAATCACTTTATATTCAAAAACAAAACTATACCTGATCATTAATGAATCAGTCCATCCCGTATTAAAACAATTCCCCTCGTAAGCTCAAGCCGACGAATTTACCTCCAAGGCCTTCAATGACTATTGCATGTCCATTGGAATAACCATTGAACATCCAGTAGCTCATGTGCATACCCAAAATGGTTTGGCAGAATCTTTGATCAAACGTCTGCAGTTAATTGCAAGACCGTTACTATTGAGATCAAAACTCTCAGTATCTGAGTGGGGACATGCTATATTACATGGAGCTACCTTGATTCGCATAAGGCCAACAAGCTTTAATAAGTTGTCACCATTACAAATGGTTACGGGTCAAGAACCCAATATCTCTCACCTGAGGATTTTCGGTTGTGCGGTATATGTTCCTATACCTCCACCGCAAAGAGCCAAAATGGAAAGATGCTATTGAAGCAGAATTAAACTCACTTAAAAAACGTGAGGTCTTTGGACCAGTGGTCCATACACCCAGTAAGATAAAACCAGTTGGTTATAAATGGGTGTTTGTGCGAAAAAGAAACGAGCAAAATGAAATTGTGAGATACAAAGCTCGTCTAGTTGCACAAGGTTTTAGTCAAAGACCTAGTATTGACTATGAAGAAACTTATTCCCCAGTTATGGATGCCACAAGTTTTAGATACTTGATTAGTTTGGCAATCCAAGAAAATCTTGAGTTTCGTTTAATGGATGTGGTTACAGCCTATCTATATGGATCGCTTGATAGCGACATTTATATGAGGCTACCGGAGGGATTTAAATTGCCCGAAGCATTTAAATCAAGCTCTAGAGAAAAGATCTCTATTAAATTGAATAAATCCCTCCATGGACTAATGCAGTCAGGTCGTATGTGGTATAATCGCCTTAGCGACTTCTTGCTTAAGAAAGGCTATAAGAATGACTCGATTTGTCCCTGTATATTCATAAGGAAAAGTGGACCTGGGATTGTCATAATTGCAGTCTATGTTGATGACCTCAACATAATTGGAACATCTGCAGTACTTCAACAAGCTGTTGAATGTTTAAAGTCCGAATTTGAAATGAAAGATCTTTAAGACAAAGTTCTGCCTAGGACTACAACTCTTGCAGTCTATGTTGATGACCTCAACATAATTGGAACATCTGCAGAACTTCAACAAGCTGTTGAATGTTTAAAGTCCGAATTTGAAATGAAAGATCTTTAAGACAAAGTTCTGCCTAGGACTACAACTCGAGCATTCACAAAGTGGAGTATTCCTACACCAGACTCAATATATTACAAAGGTGTTGAAAAGATTTTATATGGATCATGCTCATCCATTGAGCTCCCCAATGGTTGTTAGGTCCCTAGATGTAAACAAGGACCCATTTAGACCCCGTGAAAGTGACGAAGACTTACTTGGTCCTGAAGTCCCATATCTAAGTGCTATTGGAGCATTGACGTATTTGGCGAGTTATACTCGACCTGATATAGCATTCTCTATAAATCTATTAGCAAGATATAGCTCTGCTCCTACAAAAAGACATTGGAATGGTGTTAAGCATGTACTCCGTTATCTTCGAGGTACAATGGATATGAGGTTGTTCTTTCCAAAGACACCTAAGTCCGGACTAGTAGGTTATGCCGATGCTGGCTACCTATCTGATCCTCACAATGCAAGGTCACAAACAGGTTATGTATTTACTCATGGAGGTACGGCCATATCATGGAAGTCTATAAAGCAAATGAGTGTCGCCACCTCCTCTAATCATGCAGAAATTCTAGCGATACACGAAGCCAGTCGAGAATGTGTTTGGTTGAGGTCCATGATCCAACATGTACAAGAGAAGTGTGGCCTACCTTTTGATCAGAAAATTCCCACGACATTATATGAAGACAATGCTGCCTGTATAGCCCAGATGAGAGATGGGTATATCAAAGGAGATAGAACGAAGCACATATCTCCCAAGTTTTTCTACACCCATGAGCTTCAGAAGAATGGAGAAATTGATATACAACAAATCCGTTCAAGCGAGAATTTGGCAGATATATTCACCAAGTCACTTCCAACTTCAACTTTCGAAAAGTTAATCCGCAAGATTGGGCTATGTAAATTTAGAGATCTGAAGTGACGTTTAATTCAGGGGGAGAACTTATGATTGCACTCTTTTTTCCTTAGTCTTGGTTTTTATCCCACTGGGTTTTTCCAAGCAAGGTTTTTAACGAGGCAATCAATATCGGACATTCAAGGGGGAGTTTATATATATATATATAGTGAATGTCCGTATTACCCCTTTAGGTTATCCCCTGCTCTCTATAAATAGAGACCATTGTACTCAGTTGTGAAGTGAATGAAAACCTAGATTACTGCTCTTTCTTTATCTATTCTTTCATTTACAACACTAACAAAAATATTGGTGTGTGTGTGTGTGTTTTTTTTTGTTTCTTTTTTTCCTATCCTCTTCAACATTCACGTAAATAAAGAAAGATTTTTCAGACGGTTTTTTTGTTGTTAGGAAAATAAACTACTAGTAGAAATACAAAGGATGCATTTTTTTTTGAATTTTGAAAATAATCAAATACATGAAATAAGTTGGGAGAGAAAAAAGGGATAAACATGGAAAAAGAATTTAAAATGAGAATTTCAAAAAGACTTTCTTTTAATTTTGAAAACAATCAAACTCGAGAAAAAAGAGGGATACAAATGTGCAAAAAGGTTAAAAAAAATTACCCAAAACAAAGGGATAGATAACAAAAATGCTAACAACAATCTTCATACTTTTCTGTCTATCAATTATTTAACAGACTCCCTAATTTTGCAATAAACTCCTAAGCTATAATTAATCCGCTAACAAATCATGCTCAATGGATTATTGGTTGAGACAACAAGTGACAAATCATTCCCAAGTC
>CM041779.1:68111937-68143318 GCA_023374045.1 Limonium bicolor | reverse complement strand
AACCTGAAAATTAAAAGAGCATAAAAGCATATAAAAGATAAGTTCCTCCGGGTTGCCTCCCGGAAAGCTGCCCTTCTTTAACGTCTTTGGCTAGACGCTTTGTCGTTAGATCGATCCTGGGGGGTGGTTATGAGGAGGAGATCCAAAGCATGACTCGATGGTATTTTTGAGTGTCCACCGGGATGCATGTTTTCTTTTCTTATCCCGCTCTTCATCAGGGATTGGTGGTGGTATCTCTGTAATAGACATGCCGTCTGGAAGGGTGATAAAGAGAAGTGGGGATGATGGTGATTGAGTGTCCCGCACAAACTTAAGATCCTTAGATTTGTTATCTGGAGACCGTCCTGATGCAAACTCCAGCTTTTCATTATAAGCTTGAAGGGTGATCGTCCCCTGGGCTACCCAAATGTGCACATCGGCTGTGGCAAGGAAAGGTCGTCCAAGGATGAGAGGTGTAGTGGAGTTCTCTTCGATGTCTAGAATGACAAAATCGCATGGGAAATATAAGTGCTCCACTTTGATGATAACATCCTCCACCACTCCGATTGGGTATGTTACCGAACCATCTGCTAGTTGAAGGGTCATCTTGGTCTTTTTCATTTCTCCAATTCCTAGCCTTTTGAAAGTGGAGAGGGGCATCAAATTTATGGAGGCACCCAGATCGCATAGGGAGTATGGAAATGAGGTGCTACCAATTGTGACTGGAATGGTGAAGCTGCCTGGATCATTGCATTTCGAAGGTAGTGGTTGTTGCAGAATAGCTGAGCAAGCTACATTGAGAGGTACCATACCGACTTCGGCCAATTTAGTTTTGTTGGAGATAAGGTGTTTGAGGAATTTTGCGTAGTTAGGCATTTTGGCAATGAGGTCTACAAACTGTATGTTGACGTTTAGCTGTTTCAGCGTTGCCAGAAACTTACCATATTCATTATCCAATTTCTGCTTTTGGAGTCGGTGGGGAAATGGTATAGGCGGTTCTTGTGGAGAAGGTTTTGAAGCTGATGGAATAGTGAGGATGGTGGGAGATGTTTTTTCTACTGGGACCTCAACTCTTTTCTCTATCCTCTTTGGGTTCTTCTGACCTTTGCGGGATGTTAATCTCGTCGGTTTTTCTACCGCTTCTCAAGGTTATTGCCTTAACCTCCTCTTCTTCTTCTTCAAAATCGAGCTTTTCATTTTCGTAGCCGGCCACCAAGTCTTTAAGGTAGGTATTCTCGGACTGAATGCGATTTTTATAGACTTTGGCGGTGCTTTCCAATTCAGCTACATTCCTTTTGGAAGTTTCGATTGCTACTACCCACTCTTGAAGGGAAGGGTGAAGTTCTGGAACCTTAGCTGTTTTGGCCACTTCCATCTTTTCTTCACGTGTTCCTTCACATAAATGCATTTGGCTTGCTCTCTTGGATTTGGCTCTATTTGGCTTGGGAGAGCCCCTGGCGGTCTTCGAGCAAGATGTTCTGCAATTTGATTGAATTTACCTTCGATTTTCTGGTTGAAGGCTTCTTGTGCAGAAAGCTGGTTCTGAGTCATGGACATGTAACCCTTCATCATCTCTTTGAGTTCTGCGTTTGGATCAATAGATGATGAGGATGGTTGTTGTTGTTGTTGGAAACCTGGAGGGGCACCTTGTGCTCTATAACCCATATTAGAGTTTGGTTGGGGTCTGTTTCCCTGATAGGTATTGGAACTGTTGTTCTGCCCTCCTTGGTTCTGATCATTGTTCTTCCATGAGAAATTCGGGTGATTTCTTCATGGGTAGTTGTTGTTGATGTTATTGCTGTAGGAATTACCGGGGCGGTTTCCTATGAATTGTACATCCTCGTAGTGGCTTTTACCTTCGCATTGATGGGTTTCATGAGGACCGGCGCATATGGCACATCCTTCTGGTGATGAATTTGTAGGTGGGGAAGCTATTGTCTTCACGATTTCGATTTGAGAAGTTGTTAGCTTTTCCACCATCTTTGCAAGGGACGAGATCTGAGCCGATAAATGATCTGTAGGCTCAACATGGAGTAGGCCTGCTGCTCGTGGTGTTCTTCCTTTGGATCTCGTCCACTGTCTGGTATTGCTCGTCATGGTTTCGAGAAGGTTCATCCCTTCCTGAGGAGATTTCATCATGAAACTTCCTCCTGCAAAGGAATTTACGAGTAGTCGGTTTCCATCATCCAGGCCATTGAAGAATGATAGGCAAAGGGATTGATCGTCGAGACCATGGTGGGAACACTTCATCAGCATATCCTTGAATCTATCCCATGCGTCGTACAATGTTTCTCCTGGTTCCTGACAGAATGTGTTGATTTCTCCGATCAACTGCCTTGTTCTACTGGTTGGGTAGTATTTGGCAAGGAACTTCTGGGCCATTTGCAGCCATGTAGTGATTGATCGGGAGGGAAGACTTCGGTACCACCTGTTTGCTGAATCTGACAACGAGTGAGGAAATAGTTGTAGACGGATTCTTTCTTTGACGTTGCCGGTTTGACCAAAGGAATTACAGAAGTCTAGGAAGAGACTTAAATGATTTGGGGCTTCATCAGGATTCGCTCCACTAAATTTTCCTAGATCCCGGACGGCGGTGATGTAGTGGGTTTTGAAAGCCCATCGTCCGGTTTCTAGCGGTGTTAGTTCGGGGAAAACTATGGCTAATGCCCTTCCTTCGGTATCCGGTTGGTGGTAATCAGATAGGGCACGGTGTTCTGGTTGATTTGGTTGATTTTCATGGTCCATTTCTTCTATAACTTGGTTATTAGCCATGTCTTGATTTCTAGGTTTCTTCGTGTGTAAATAAAGTGCGCTCGGGTTCGGGTCTCGGACTGATAGGTGGAGAACCTCGGGTTCGAGTGTTGGCATGCACAGAAGATACTTTGTGGTTCGTCAGAAACTGCGAAATTAATTAGTAAATAGATAAAGAAAGGCAGAGATATTGGTTAGGCTGATAAATGTTAATTAAACAACACTGATATATTTTTATATTTTTTTCTATTTTTTTATATATATATTTTTTATTTTAACAAGAGTAAAATGATAGATAATTAAATGACAAGGGAAATTAAATGACAATAATTTAATGACACTTAATTAAAATGTTAGTAATTAGTAAACAGAATTAATGACTGAAATTTGAATCAGAAATTATAAGAATGAATGACAGAAATTATAAGTTAGTAGTTAGTATATACTGGAAATTTTAATGACAAAAATTAAATGTTAAGGACAATGGAATTTAAATGTTAAGGACAATGGAATTTAAATGTTAAGGACAATGGAATTAAATGACTGAAAAATAAATGACAATAAAATAAAGAGCTGAAATTAAATGTCAGAAATTAGATGTCCGAAGTTAGATGTCCGAAGTTAGATGTCCGAAATTAAACAAACAACAAAATAATATAAACAAAATATTACAGTATAGCAAGTGAACTACTAGAAATTAGGGACGCAACGGCGCCAAAAACTTGTTGGGATAAAACTACACGTTAATATATATAGATTTATAGCAAACTAATAGGCAAGTGCACCTATTCGGAGTAGTATAACAAGTGTCGTATCCACAGGGAAATTGTTCAATTATCCTAGTCTTGGTAGTTAATAAAAACTGTAAAAAAGGGTTTAGCCGGAGGCAAGCTTGATTTGTTGTTGGATTAGTACAGAAATAATAAAAACAGTAAAATAAGGTGAATTGATTGATATGGATGGAAAAGGTATCCTAGGATAGCGGGGAATTGCCTAAATTACTTAAACAGATTTATAACCTTGTCTCAATTATTTATTGTCTATTAGAGTTAATAATTGTCAGTTACGAACTCTTAGTTATAGCCTCAGTATTTTCCTGCTCAATCCGGAGTGTAAATACCAAGGTTAATTCCTTTGTGGTACTTAGACTATCTCAAATCATATGTTGATAGTTACCATAAAATGCAGTTGTTTGTCACGCAAAGCATTTAACAATATTTGCTGAAAGGAATTAAAACAAGTTAAATGAGAGAGACAGGTAATAAATACTGATTACGTAATATTAGAATCAAACCCCCATCCTAGGATACAAAAGAAATTACTCAGACATTAACAGAAATGAGAAGATAGCACAGATAGAATTAGCCATTATTCAGAGAAAGAACGGGTCTGCTCTCGCTCTCACTGCTACTCTTCTATTTCTTTTTGTTTCGCTGAGTATGGAATGTTGTGGTGTTACGGGAGAAAATGAATGGAAGAGAATGGATGAGTGTGGTGAATGATTTCTTTAGTCTCCCGTCGTGGTGCTGTAAAATGGTGCAGTTTATTTATGGTAGAAGGACTGGGTTTATATAGAGGCAGAGGAAGGTTGAAGATAGAGCTGGAGAGGAGACAGAACTGAGATTGATTGGAGACAGACGCGTGAGGGAAGTAAGGTAGGGCCCTGATATTGATGAAGAAGCAGTTCGACATGTCTGTAGGCCGCAAAGGAAGAACTTGGGGAAGATAGTCGGCGAAGAAGAAGACCAGTCGCGTTAATTTCTGGATCTGGATCTGGACATTTACACGCGTCCTTGTTTGTGTCCGTCCATTTTTCGCGGACGCTTATGCTTGTCCGCCCCTTGTCCTGCCATTTTGGGCGGACGTAACACAGCCCTTCAATTGGTCGCGTCCGGACCACCGTCCGGGTCAATATCCCCGGACACAATTGGCCACGTCCGGCCCTTGTCCCCATTGTTCCTCCTCGGACACCTCTAGCTTTGTCCGGCCTTGTCCGGCCCTGGTTGGGCGGACACCATCTCACGTCCGGGTTTATATACCTGGACACATACACGGACGCATATCCCACGTCCGGCCATTTTAATGCGGACGAGACACGGACGTGTCTTTGACTTGTTTTCTTTTGCGAACTTTGACCGGCTCTAGCTTCTTCATTTGGACTCCGTTTTTCGAGCCGTTTGCGCCTATGCGTTCGTCTCTTTGTCTACTTTGTTCCTAGCTTGGTTTTTCCTCATTTTAACCAATAAATTTGTGAGATATCAATAAAACATAAACTAGAGGAAAAACTACGATAAGTGAGAAATGAGCAAGAAAAGTGCTAATATTATATATGAAATACACCCATAAAACATGCTCATTTAGACACTTATCACATTGCAATACGCTAACACTTTTTCTATTATTTTATATCCCAGCTAGAATGTGATACATGACAAGTCCTGTAGTTTCTGTCACCAGCATCAACTTCTTCACACTGGTAGGCATTCGTAGAGGGCTTGGCTTAAACCTGGTCTCACAAGCAATCCAGATTTTTCTGGATGTATTCTCATTGGTGGATGCCTTTTTTTATTTATAAATGATTAGTTGTTTTAATTATTTGGTAATGATTGGTGTATTGAAAAGCCAAAAAGGTATTTCTGTCATAAATTTTTAACTATATTTAAATTTGTCCACGTTTTCCAATAGTATAGAAGTAATAATTATAGGGTAGTTTAATAGTCACAAGATATTTGGTATATGATTGTAAAAGAAGGTAGTAATTCAACATATTGTTATTTGTAATTGATATATTAATGATTTAGTATTTCAGTATATACGTTTTGGGAAACTAAAAAGTTATTTAGGACATTAAACAAATTATTATATTAAAATTTTTCACATTTTCCAATATCGTAGAAGAAATCATTATGTGGTAGCTTAACAGTCACCCGATATCTGGTATATGAGTGTAGAACATGTTAGTGTTTAAAAGTATTGTTATGAGTACTTGAACTAGTACTAATTTATATTTTAGTGTATATGTTTTGAAAACTAAAAAGACACTTCTGACATAAAAAATTTGTTATATTTAAATTTTTTCACATTTTCCAATATCACAGAAGTAATAATGATGAGGTACTTATAGTCAAGTGATATCTAGTATATGAGTGTAGAACGTTAGTAATTAAATATATTGTTATAAGTATTTGATACTACTGATTTAGTATTTGAGTGTAAATGTTTTGAAAAACTAAAAATGTATTTTTGTTATAATTTTTTTAATATATTTACATCTTTTCACGTTTTTCAATGTTGTAGAGTAATAATTATGGGGTAGTTTAATACTTCTCATATCGGTTATATGATTATAAGTGTACATGGTAATTTAAGTAGAACTCACTTAGTATTTGAAACGAAAAGTAGTATCCAGTAAATGAATTTAACACAGACTAGTATTCGAGTAAGGCTTTTTATAGTATATGTATAACTGAACTGAGGAATTGGTAGATGAATAGTCAAAACAATAATAAACATAATATATATGTTTCTCACATACCATACCAGAATTACTTAATGCTAGTTAGCTTCTTCTTCCTCATTCCACTTCACCACCATTTACGCATGATATAGTATTTTTCCTGATTCTTGGTATCATATCTACATTGTATGGATTACTTAAGTAAACGACTGACTATATGTTAAGTATTCGAGTAAAGGACATATACTTAAAAGTGACCGACTGTATAAATAGTGTACATAAGTATATGAATAAGGATATCATAATGGTACGAATGTGAAAGTGTTAAGTATACATATATTTCAAATTAAGTATACCAATATTTTAACTATAACTATTTATAAGTTAAATGTACGAATGTTTAAACATATTGTTATATGAGCATAGAAGACGTGAGTGCTTCAACATATTGGTATACTTAATTTGTAAACATTCGTATACTTAACACAATCACATCTGTATACTTAATTTGTAAACATTCGTATACTTCCCACTATTACATTAGTATACTTCACACTATTACATTCGTATACTTACTTTTGTAAACATTTTGTATACTTACCACTATCACAAATTTTATGCTAATGATCTAATCAGTCAAACACTATTTTTTGTAACGATCATACTTATTATACAATAATGCTAATACCTTAGTTTTTGTTAAAAGAAACTTAAGTATACAATTATATACTTCTATACCAATATTCATATACTTGAAATATGAATATTCGTATACTATATGAACCAACATCATACACTTTATATAACTACATTCGAACACTTTATATCTGTATACTTAATTTGTAAAACTTTCTCGTAGGACCACCAGACCCAGCCTTTTTTTAACTACAATCAAACACTATTTTGTATACTTGATTTGCAATGGTTTCTCACATGACCACCAAACCCATCCTTTTCTAGAGCTTGTTCCTTAAGCAACCTCATTGGATCACTCTTCAGTCCCTGGATTAAGCCAATGAGACGAGCAGTTGAACCTCGATAAGCTGACATAAACGACTTCGGGTCATTTTCTTGTACCAACTGTTACAAAAAACAATGGTATATTAGAAAAAGCATTCTAATTATAATATATAGTCAGTCAAATACATGTAATATTCGTATACTTAATTTGTGAGAATTCGTATACATAACACTATCACATTCGTATACTTAATTTGTAAATATTCTTATACTTAACACTGTCACATTCGTATACTTTATTTATACTTAGTATCTAAACAGTCAAATACTTTATTTTTATAGATTTGCATACTTAGTATCTAAACAGTCGAATACTTTATTTCTGTAGATTTGCATACTGAGTATCTAAACAGTCGAATACTTTATTTCTGTAGATTTGCATACTTAGTATCTAAACAGTCGAATAATTTATTTCTATATATTTGAATAATTAGTATCTACACAGTCGAATACTTTATTATACAGATTTTATACTTAATGTCTAAACAGTCGTATACTTAATTGATACCAAAACAGTCAAATACTTAATTTTTAAAAAAACTGTCGAATACATTATATATATTCGTATATAAACACTCGAATACTTTATTATATTGCTTCGTGTGCTTAGTATACATACCGTCGAATACTTTCTTTCTGTCGGTTTCTATTCTTAATATCTAAGCAGTCAAACACTTAATTTATAAATAAAATCGAATACTTAACTTAGAAAAAGTGGAATACTTTATCAAAACAAAAATATGCTCATTTTAGTATGAGAACAAACTCACCCTTGTTTTTCTCTTGATTTGGTTTTACCAACGTGCTGTTCCAACTCCATTGTTTTTATTGGTGAAGAAAACTGGACATAATTACCAGCAAATGAGTAGAAAGAATGGATGAGAGAGCAAAATAAGTGAGAATGAAGAAAACCTTGAAAGAGCAAAAAATGGTGAGAGAGAAAATTCAGAAAGTGTAGAGAGAATGAATGGAAGAGCAAGATCAGACAAGATGAGAGAGTGCTTAGTAAATAAAGATGAAATACTAGGTTGTTTGACGTTCGTCGAACAGATTTTGAAAGGTGGTTTCCCTTCTACGACGTCAATGATTAGTGAAGGCGATAATGCAGATATCGTAGAAGTTGAAGGATGAGTAGTTAATGGATCTGAGGTAATTGAATTGTGTGTACGTTGGTGAATGAATTTGAGAGGGAATGGTTGCTTTCAAAAAAAATTGAGAGAGAATGGGGAAAGAGATGAGCGGCAACAAAATGAATGAAGGTAGAAAAATTGGTTTTGGTAATTTTGGTAGTTATTTATGGAATTCTAAGAGTCTAGCATTATAATCTATAATATAGGTGTCATAGGCTGTAAAATAGTCTGGTGGGCTTTAATTGATGTTGCTTTATCATTTTAAAAAAATAAAAAATGTCAGAAAAATAGCTACATAATCTTAACCATTAGATTACTTATCTCCTAGATCTAAAGGACTAAATTCAATCCAGAAAAATCAGGGACATCAACTGTCCAGACCCTAAGCCATATTCATTAGTAGAGGTGTAGAGAATCTCTAGATATTAGCAAAAGCTGACAAGAACCGATCGCTGCGTAAAAGAGTTTAGGTCATGTGCAATCATCACAACATGAACTTATAACTATTTTCCTCAGATTTGGAAAGCTCGGATTAATCATTAGCAGTTTATTCATTGTGAATAAAAGAAGTGGCAATGCTTTTTTTCTTTTGAAGCTGTAAACTAATTATGGAAAAATTTCTTTAGGGAAAATTACATCGCCCACCCATGACGTTTGGCGAAATACACAGCCCCCACGAGGTTTCAAAAATTTACTTTGCCACCCATGTGGTTTCCACAATTTACAGCAAAAACTTTATATATTTTATCAACTTAAAAGATGGTTAAATGATATCCAAATTTGATGAAATTTACAATGGACGATGCTAAGGTGTTATTTTTGTTCAATGCCAAATCCAAAGTTTTTAAGGTCATATATGACCTGTGGGCCCAATGAAACATGAGACACGTTCATCGGGGTCCCAGGATTCATAATGAGCTTAAAAAACGTTGGATTTCACATTTACCAAAATAAACTTTAATATCGTCCATGTAAAGTTTCATCAAATTGGATATATTAACCATCTTTTAAGTTGATCAAATATTAGAAAAGTTGCTGGATGTAAAATTGTGGAAACTACAGTGGGTGGGCAAAGTAATTTTTGAAACACCTCGTGGGTGGGCTGTGTAATTTCATCAAAGAAATGGGGGGCGATGTAATTTTCCCTTTCTTTAAATAGAAAGAAGGGGATGATGGACTGGGGAGGGTTATATTAAAGGTAGGAGGAAGTAATGCTAACCCATGTTAGAATAATACGGTCCCTGTTTAGATGATTATGGCGACACAACCACATGTAAAGTAAGGTGGAAAATGTGAAATTCTCAAACCTTAATCAGTCTCATACTTCGGAAGAAAAAATTTCAGCAATTGATTTCTATCAAGGCATCTGTATTGACTGACAAAAAAAAAAGCACAGATATTACTATCGTTCAATTGTACAATAGTTTTTTTTATTCTGAATTGACTTGAGTCTTGTTAAAAATATTGAATTGGGAGGATGGATACCTTATTGAGCAGTCTAGGAATCTCCTTCTATAATTGTGAATGACTGCAATTTTTCATGCTCTACTCTTTTTTAGTAAAAAAGAACTGGAGGAGCAATATGATTCTATAATGAGGGGTACAGGGTAAAGATGGTGTTTTACCCAATTTTGTCAAGAGAAGTACCGTTTGCAATCACCTAATTACTTCATGTTGCCATACGAAGCCGATAGCAGGCTACAAGTCTTGTAGCTGACTAGCATCCAGAGACCTACAGCCGACTAGCAACCATAGACTCGTAGCCGCCTGCCAGCACCCTTCAGGGTCAGCCGCTGGGCGGCCCAAATTTTGTTTTTCTAAGTTATATAACATTATTTTTTCTCGACTGCGTCAGTGACGACATTATAAAGTATATAACTAGTTTAAAAAAGATATTATTCTACCTCACACACCCTAAAAATCAGGATAGGAAAGTTAAAATGTCGAAGACTCATGGTTTAGTCTAACGGCCCTAAACCTTAAAAATTTGTGGCGTCAATGACAACATTATATAGTATAAAATGAGTTAAAAAAACTACCCTCCACACACCCTAAAAACCACCTAGGAAAGTTAAAACCGTCGAAGACTTATATTTAGGGTTTGCAGTGAAGAGTTTAGAGTCTTACGACTCCAAAACCTAAACCACAAACCCAAAAAACCTGTAGAGTCAGTGGCGACATTATAAAGTATAGAATGAGTTAAAAAAAGATTATCCTACACCACACACCCTAAAAAGTAAAACCACCCTAGGAAAGTTAAAAACGTTGAAGGCTTATTTTAGGGTTATTGGTTTAGGGTAAACCTTAAACCCTAAACTATAAAGCCTAAAAACCTGTTGAGTCAGTTGCAATATTATAAAATATATAATGAGTTAAAAAAGATTACCCTACACCGTACACTCTAAAAATCACCCTAAGAAAGTTAAAACGTCAAAGATACACCCTAAAAACCATCATAGAATAGTTAAAACGTCGAATAATGCATGCAGGGTAGCCGTAGCAGGCTATAACAGCTTCAGCCACTGGGGGCTATAAGGGCCACAACCATTGGGTGGCTATATGGCCTCCAGCCACTGGTCAGCTACGGCAATGGTAGTCGCTGGACAGCTCTGTCTCATCCTGGTTTTGATTACCTCCTCTGCATTAAAAAATGATTGCATAAGTAATTTGGTGAAGTTTTAGTTCTATCAATTACCATATAATAAAGTAACCAATAAAATAACTAAAATAACTAGAAGCTACCGACCAAGGCTTTGTTCTAGTTCTCAAACTAGCTTCTAGGATAGATTATCTCATTAAGCTAGGTCGTTAGTCGGCTCTCAACCAAAAAGCTAAAGGAGATTATATTTTCACTAGCTTCTGATTAAAAATAAGATTATAAGAAGTAATTTCAAACGCAATTTGTGGACCCAGAGAAGATATATTTTCATCTCCTATAAAAATCTCCCATGACTGCGCATAAGGCTCGATATCGGAGAAGCTCCCGTGAGAACGAGTCCTAAACCCTTTGTCTTACTAAGATTATGTTAAAACTTTTCATCATACTTTTTCAAGATTTATTATTTAACATGCACTTTAAAAATTAAATTATCAAACATATTTATCATATAAATAATTTATTACAAAAAATTATCATAATATGACCTAAAAGTTACCTAGAACCAATAATGAGATGTTGTAAGTGAAAGCAAAGAAATATTGAGCTCGTTTGGGGAATAGCTTCCAGCAACAGGTAGCATCTCAATTTCTAAAATCAACAGGTTTCCACCAAACACTCAAAATTAACAGCTGACAGCTTCTACAAAATCATCAGCAGACAACTTCTAAATTTTCAGCAACAGGATCTAACAATTATCTCTGCTTTTTAAAACCATCAGCAAACGTTCCATCAAACACCAAAACCAACAGCTTCTGCAAAACCATCAATAGACAGTTTCTCAATTTCCAGCAGCAAGACACAACAGCAGCCCTAGCAGCTGTCCCGAAACAAACCTATATGATCCAACGAATTACTGTTGGCGCGACTTTACATTTTTACCAAAATCCAATGGCAGAATCAGAAAGGGTATTACAGGCAATCTTATTTCTGTCTAACATATACCAGGGCAGGCATATATATAAGACCATGATGCCTACAACAAAATTAGAATCAGGCTGCTAAACGAGGAAAAGATGGGTATTGTATATATTTTATGACACATTCACAAATATAAACCAAGATATACATCTGAAAAATTGGTATCATGCTATTTCTTCAGTCACTCCTTGGATTTCTATTTGGCTTTTGACATCGAAACCGTGATATCCATATAATCTTAATGACATATTCACAATCTGCGTTTTTTCTTCTCTGGCGTGGCATGGACTTGCGTCTTCGTTCCGTAAGTTTTCAACTGAAAATTCTCAAATGCCTCTGATACAACTTCCACCTGATACATAACGCAAAAAGAATGAATGAACCATATAAGCCGATTCTCAGGGTAGTCACTTGTTATGAGAGACAGTCCGAGGAAGACGAAAGAACACACCAGCTCGGCTTTTTTAGAATAGACTCTCACTATCATGTCTTGATAGCAAGATGGGAGTAAATGACTGATGCGACACTCGGGTATTGAAAACTTTTCATTCCTTTCAATGTCCTGTCAAGGAGAAAAACAACAGCTTGACTGCTTGAGGACAAGAAAATGCATAAACCGTGAATAACAAGATCATCGTTGAAAAAAGTCGGCTATGAAAAAGGGAATAACACTGCTCAAGATGATACTAGAAAAGTGAGATGACAGCACTTTAGGAAAACAGTCCATATACCTCATAAAAGTTGACGCTGGATGTTTGATGTAGATGAAGACAGCAAACAGGAACAACGCATCAGTGACTAAAATATTGATAAACTTTGGAAAAAAATGTTTTACAAAAGCTAACTTACTATTTAAGAGGATTTTGCCTCCCCCGAGTTAAATCAATCTTAACATTGCTTACAACGATATCATCTTCTCTCAGTGTGACTCCACCAGATTTCTGCACTCAAATTCAGCAAAATCTGTTTTTAAGTACAATCCAAAGTCCCTTCTCTTTCGAGATTTTAAAATACAAAATGCCAAGACTAGAAGGAAGAGTAGCTTGGACCTGGGAACAAATAACATCCTGAGCTGTGACATTCTTGAAGTGTTCCAATTGTTCCAACGGAACAATATATTCATTGCACATCTGTCAAGCAAATTACTATATTAATAAAGTAAAAAAATAACAAAGAAATTGGGATGTACTTGCAACATCCAACCAGTTTTAAGGGTTGGATTTCTAAAGTCGAATGTTGGAACAGTGAGTGGAATTACTCGGTACAGATCCCTCCTCCTGATGCGCAGGATCAAGTCTCGAGCTTCTTTTAGCTCTTCATCAGGAGCTGTCTCAATAGTTTTAATAATTGTATCATCCAACTGCGTTCAGGTAACAGTATGAGAAAGCAACCGGATCTGATCCACAGAAACAGCTAGGGACATATTTTCTAACCTTCCAGTACTCAGATGGTTCTTCAATATGTGAAGAAATCTCAAGGTAAGAATTTGCCTTGACAAGTGCATCCACAATCATATGCTCAATTGCCTAGATAATTGAAAATCAGCATGCATCTAAATAACCATTATGGTAGAACAAAACAAGCAATAACTAGCCAACCGCAAACAAAAGGTAGGGAAATTTTTTTTAAATGAAATATAGAGGGAAATAAACAAGAATGTGTTTTCTGTATTCAAACCTTGACTTTGGAATGTGTATAAACTGTTCGGTAGAGATCAGCCCGAGCAGCAAACAACTTGTAGACCGTAAGATCTGGACAATTAAGAGCGTCAAGAAGCATAATAATTGTAATTTTGAGGGACAGAAAATGGCTACATTTCTAACCTACTTATTTGAGTGCTTATCAGCACACTTAACACACATCACTATAAACAACTCTGACAGCATATCTTAGAAACACCAAACTGCAAAAAAAAAACACTCTAATAGCACACCCAGCAGCACAAAATTAACCACACACAACCAACAGCACAGGACATAAGTAGGCTAGAAACAGAGCCCATAAGTAAATTGCTAGAAATAACTCACATTCTTTAGCACGGTAGCATATTTCATCACCCATGACCCGCATTGTCTCCATCATCCTGCAATTGATGAAGAATATCTATCAGCTTGTCTAAGAACATGACAAATCCACCTTTATTTTCACAAAAGGGGTAGCTTCTAATATTTCTGCTGTGCTGACATATTCAAACTAGAAAATGAGAGCCTGTTAGGCTGCTGTGTCATTAGTTGATATTATAGGGGCAGTTTAGTAATGTGCTATTGTCTAGTTGGTTTAGGATTAGCAGTCTACTTAAGTAGAGTTTCCCAGAGTGTAAAGGATATTCTGGAGTTTGTCAATGAAAATAGGCCTCTTAGAGGATTTTGGAGGGTGATGCACCTCTAATCGCATCACAGTCAAACACTCTTCTAAAGGAAAGAGCATTGTATAGATGTATTCTTGTCAGTAATTAGGCACTAGTACATGTTTTGATTGCTAGTTAGCTGCAATGGGGGGGGGGGGGGGGGGAGCGCTTAGAGTAAATGGGCAAAAAAGGTCCTACAAATATCTTAGTTGAATCTGTTATGAATAAATATTTTTGTTTAAAAGTATCTTTTGTTCAATATGTTCTGGCCAGATAGTTGAAATAGCAGTGAGACCTCTGAGATTCAAAATTACATCCAAGACCACAAGCTCGAGAATCACGGGCAATGTAGTCAAACCTGCATACGTGCAAAAGTAAACATTTTAGGCCATAAGAAATGAAAAAACATACGTTAAAAGGAAATGAAAGCCAGTGCTGTGAGCTAAATATATGATTATATGACACAGCATTTCATAGTGCATTCAACTCACTTGTCAACATCAATTCCATTGCGCCCATTAGCAACAATATCATACAAGAAACTTTTCTCTTTTGTACTCTGTGCAAAGAAAGAAAAGGTGTTGGCCACAAGGAGACCAGCAGATTAGGCAGTCAAAAGGAAAGCACACAAACACGTGTACAAGATGACAGATAATCATTTACAGCAAATAGAACATACATGAAGCCATTAGAGAACATTTTAGAACAAAAGATGGTCTTAACATACCTTCGGCAATGCAAATTCCGAGCTGTCCAATATCATTGCCTGTAAAACGCAATGGTACACAGTTCGTCAGATAGTTTCCAACCTGGTACAGACACCGACATCTAGGATGAGAATTTCCCAAATAGATCATGCCTTCAGCCAAAATGAAATATAAGTAAAAGCAATGAACAACAAGGTGTTAACTTGAACTCTTCTGATAGTTTCACGATCTATATCAATATGGTGCTCATCAACAATGTAATCAATCATCGACACAGACATCTGCTCATGTGACCTGCCAGACAATATACACCGAGAGTGAATAAAGTCACTACTATACTTTTCTTTCAACGTGAAAAATAAAATATGATTATTGCATCAACAGAATGAAATTAAAGGGATGATTACAAGGCTATGACAAGGTGCGGTCATTAAAAACCAATTACTGAGAGTGGAGATAGGTGGTTGGAATCAATGAAATTGCAAGCCAATGCCAATTTTCAGAAACAGATTCGATAAATAAAGTGTAATACTGATATTACAAATTCGAACAGAAGATAGCCATATAACATATTCAAGTAAGGGCATGATAAGAAGACAACATAAAGGCCAAAATGATGTTTATGAAATTAAACTCAATTAAGATATACAATCAAAGTGGCACCTGGTAGTGCCCGAAGAAATTTAATTCTAACAAAAAAAGTAAGTGATATGGATGGAAGAAAATTACCACTTGGAACCATTAAGAACTTGAGGTAGAAACCCTCTCTCAAACAAGTGACTAAAAGGCCCATGCCCAACATCATGCAGGAGACCTATTCATGGAACATATACAGAAGACAATTGAATAAGATAGCACATCCAGGCAAATATATTAGGTTAGTTTCAATTTATACCCTTTACCTGCAAGCTTCACAGTCTTTATATCAAACCGATCAATTCCTAGTTCCGATCCCTAGTAGAAACAAACAACTGGCATCAGTCTATGAATACACTCATATTAGTGTTGATACATTAATCACAATGGATAGAGACATGAGATGCAGAAAATGAATGAACTCCCTCTGTTTGAAAAGAAATGCTTTTGTAGGTAGTAAACTTTGTTTCAAATTTACAGATGTGTTAAGTTCTGAATCACTAATTTCAACTATTATCACTACTTTTGCTCGTAAAATTTATAACAGAAAAGGAAAAAATATCTCATCTACAGAGAAAGCATGTAAAGTTTATGGACAGCTGAATCATGTTTTACTCCTTGACTGAGAAAAATTACAAAACAACATTTCTTTTGAAAGAATGAGAATATAAAACAAGACTCTCTATACACAAGCTCCATGCTTTGTGTTAGTAATAATCAGAATACCAATTGGTTAGTTTATTCCCGTAAAAAGAATGCTGATGGGGGGTCCAGTAGTTGTGTTTAGAATCTATAAGTGGCGTGGGTTATCGAAGATTGTAGAATTTTGGAGTAATTTGCCACGTTGGCTGTTGATTACTTTCTCTCATTAGAGAGGGCCCTTTTTGGGAAATAATACGTCCAGGGCATTGCCCGAATTATCTCACGACTCTCATTCTTCTTCTAACAAATTGGTGCGTGAACGTGCCAGTGGTGAGCGTGCATGCGCTACGATGGCTACCACTACCAGAATCGAAGCAAGGCTTGAGGCGTTAGAGAAGAATGCGGAGAGGGGAGATAGATCCATCGCTGAGGTGAGGGAACAAGTTGCTGACAATGGAAGGAAAATAGATCAACTCCAGTCGTTGATCGAGCAACTGATCGTGGCCAATCGCCAGGTTCCCCAGACATCGTCTTCAGCTGTGGAGGGTGGTGGTGAAGGCGGTCCAGGCCGATCATTTATATCAACCAAGAAGGTTGAGCTACCTAGCTTTAACGGGGAAGATCCCCTTTCTTGGCTTGCGAAGGCAGAGCAGTACTTCGCGATCCAGAATACGGCGGAGGCAATGAAAATACGCTGGGTGTTGATCTGTATGGAGGGACCGGCTCTGCACTGGAGTCGCTGGCTGCAGCAGAGGCGCCCGTCGCTAACATGGGAGAATTTGAAAGAGGAGTTGGTCCAGCGCTTTGTGTCCCAAATTGCCGTGAATCCTTACGAGGCGCTAGCAACGGTTCGACGGTGGAATTCAGTATCACCCTACATCGATGAATTCATCACGCGGTCTTCTTGCGTTCCTGATCTGGTGGAGTCGCATTATGTGGGATGTTTTCTCAACGGATTGAAGGAGGAGATTCGAATCCGTATGCGTTCTAAATGAAATCACCGACATATACAGGACCATGAATTTGGCGAGAGAGATAGAACGCGAGTTAGAGGCGGCCGAAGAAAGGGGAAAAGTGAGGGATCTGGAGCCACGCTTTGATCTTGGAAGTCGTACATCTTCCTCGACTTTCTTGGGGACGAATTCTCGAGCGGGAGGTCCAAAGTCAGGAGCCGTCGCACCTTCACCGACGCCGCACTCTCCAGTGGTGGCTGCTTCCTCGACGGCAGAAAAATTAGGATCAAGACCGGTGTTCCTGGAAAGGTTTTCGTCAGACACCTCCACCTTCTGTATCAACTGTCGGTTTTTCTGCTAATCGCCCCCCTTCCAGTCGGATCATTAAAACAGCCAGGCCTAACATGTATCAAGAATATGCTGATCTTCGAGCCAAGGGGCTATGCTTTAAGTGTAAGCAGCCCTACTCTCCTACATATCAATGTCCAAACCGGGGGTTGCGCACACTGATTCTTGCGGAAGATGAAGAATTGACTTCTGATTTTTGTGCTATTGATGGATCCGATATCAATGATAAGTCCGGAAAATATTCTGCCTCGGATACGCAACTACTCGTCTTGGATTTACCCTTATTCTCTTCTGAGGGGTTTGATCTACCTGAGACTATGAAGCTGAAGGGTAAATTAGGAGATAGGGAGGTTGTTCTGATGATAGACAGTGGAGCGAGTCACAATTTTGTGGCTACAAGATTGGTGTTGGAATTACAATTGGAGTGTTTGCCTACACCGCAGTTTGGAGTGCGTTTGGGCAATGGTAGCAAGAAGGTCTCTGAGGGAATTTGTAAAGACCTTTGTGTGAATTTGGGAGCAGTGTCGATGTCGTTAGATTGTTATCGATTTCCCCTTGGAGGGGTGGACATTATCCTTGGTATGGCCTGGCTGCATACTCTGGGGGATGTGATGTCAAACTGGTCGCAATTGACCATGAGATTTCAGTGGCAGGGAAGACAAGTTTTATTGAAAGGAGATGTGTCCTTATGCAAATCTGAGATTTCTGCTCATTCTGTTCAGAAATTAGTTTTACAACAGCAAGCAGTCCAATCCATGATTTTGTTGGTGCTTGATTCTCCTACAAAAGAAGAAGAGATTGCGCCTGCGTTGGCTCCACTTCTGGCCAGATTTGAGAGGATATTTGGTGTTCCTACTTACCTTCCGCCAGAACGGGTTGTAGATCACCGGATGCCTCTGCTTCCGGGCACTCAAGGGATCAATGTTCGTCCTTATCGATATAGTCATGCACAGAAAGATGAAATTGAGAGAGTAGTAGCTGAGATGTTGTCACTGGTATAATTCAGCCCAGCACAAGCCCCTTTTCAAGTCCAGTTTTACTAGTTAAGAAGAAGGATGGGAGCTGGCATTTCTGTGTGGACTATAGAGCCCTGAATAAAGCCACTATTCCTGATCGTTATCCAATCCCAGTCATTCAGAAGTTGGATGAATTGGAGGGTGCTGAATATTATTCCAAGATCGATCTTCGATCCGGATATCACCAAATCAGAGTAGCTAAGGAGATGTGTGTAAGACCGCCTTTCGCACTCATTCCGGACATTACGAATTCTTAGTAATGCCGTTTGGCTTGACAAACGCTCCATCTACCTTTCAGGCAGCAATGAACTATTTATTTCGCCTTTACCTGCGCAAGTTCGTGCTAGTTTTTTTTTACGATATATTGGTATATAGTAGAACTTGGTCGACTCATCTCCAGCACTTGGAAGCTGTTCTATTGGCATTAGACAGCACGGGATTCTTTGCAAACAGAAAGAAATGTTTGTTTGCTAAGACTTCGGTGGAATACTTGGGTCATATCATTTCAGCTCAAGGTGTATCCATGGATCCAAGTAAAGTCTCCAGCATTCTGCAGTGGCCTGTTCCTCGGACAGTAAAGGCATTGCGGGGCTTTTTAGGGTTGACTGGATACTACCGTCGGTTTATCAAGGGGTATGGAGAGATGGCTCGACCGCTGATCTCTCTGCTCAAGAAGGAGAGTGCACAGCGTTTTGAGTGGACTGCCGACGCACAAAAGGCTTTTGAACAGCTGCAGAAAGCCATGGTCTTGCTCCTGTTCAGGCAACTTCCAGATTTTTCACAACCCTTTGTGTTGGAATGTGATGCCTCGGGAGTGGGAATAGGGGCGGTGCTGATGCAACAGGGCAGGGCATTAGCTTATTTCAGCAAGGGTTTACAAGGGCGCGCATTAGCTAAGTCAACTTATGAAAAGGAGCTAATGGCTTTGGTCTTGGCCATACAACATTGGCGGCCATATTTGATTGGGCGGCAGTTTACTATTCTTACTGATCATAGCAGTTTACGGCACCTGATGAAACAACCGATCACCACCCCCATACAGTAGAATTGGTTGGCGAAGCTGCTGGGTTATGACTTTACGGTGGAGTACAGAGCTGGCAAATTGAATAGGGCAGCAGATGCTTTGTCCCGAATGAGCGAAGATCAAGAGCTTAGTGCTCTATCTATTCCTTGTTGGCCAGAGGCATCGAATCTCATTAAGGAGACTCAAGAGGAACTCTTGTATCAGCAGATTTTCCATGACCTGCGCAAGGATCCTAGTTCTAGACCCTCGTATCAGCTAATTCAGGGAGGCTTGTACTATTAGGGAAGATTGGTGGTCAGTCCCAAGTCTAGTTGGATTCCACAACTGTTGGAGGAATTTCATTCCACTCCCACAGGTGGTCATTCAGGGGCTTATAGAACTTATAGGAGGGTGGCTGCTAATATTTTCTGGCCAGGAATGATGCGCGATGTTCTACGGCTTGTTGCTGCCTGTTTGGTTTGCCAGAGCCACAAATATGAGACTTTTATCACCGGCGGGTCTGTTGCAGCCATTGTCTTTGCCTGCTGCTGTATGGGAGGACATCTCCTTAGACTTTGTAAGTGGTCTGCCCCGTTCTCACGGTTTTGATTGCATATTTGTGGTAGTGGACAGGTTATCTAAGCAGGGGCATTTTATTGGCCTTCGCCACCCTTATACTGCTAGAACAGTGGCTGAATTGTTTGCTCGTGAAATAGTGCGTATACATGGGGTTCCACGTTCCATTATAAGTGATAGAGATCCAGTGTTTCTTAGCTGTTTCTGGCAGGAATTCTTTTCTGCGCAGGGAACTAAGCCCAGAATGAGCAGCTCTTATCATCCAGAAACAGACGGATAGACGGAGGTCGTTAACCGGTGCATTGGAACGTATTTGCACTGTTTTGCTTCTGAACAGCCTAAACAATGGGGTAAATGGCTGCATTGGGCTGAGTATTGGTATAACACCAACTTTCATGTTGCGGCTGGAATGACTCCTTATCAGGCAGTTTTTGGCAGACCCCCTCCTACCTTGCGCTAGTTTTTGCCGGGTGAATTCTGTGTGGCTGCAGTGGCTCAAGAGCATTTGGATCGCAATGAAATTTTGCGTCAGCTCCGCTATAATTTGGAACGAGCTCAGCAGAGAATGGTCAAGGCAGCCAACAAGAACCGGAGGGAGGTGGAGTTTCAGGAAGGAGATATGGTTTTCTTGAAGCTTAGACCTCACAGAAAAAACTGTCCAAGTTCGAGTCAATGCTAAGTTGGCTCCTCGCTTCTATGGACCATTCAGAATTATTGCAAAATATAGTCCAGTGGCGTACAACCTGGAGTTGCCTGCTGGATCAAGGGTGCACCCTGTGTTCCATATTCCTCAGCTTAAAAGAGCTGTGGGGCAGCACTTGGTGGAGCCTGTTCTGCCTTATGGGTTGCTGGCTGAAGCACCGCTATTTGAACCGGAGGAGATCATTGCTGTACAAGAGAGACCAATGGGATACCCTTGCCACCATCTGCTGGTCAGGTGGGCTCAGCGTTTGGAGGAGGAGCCATCTTGGATCTCTTGTGCAGATTTTCAGGCACAATTTCCTTATTCTAGCCTTGTGGACAAGGCTTGCTCAAAGAGGGAGGGTGGTGTTAGTAATAATCAGAATACTAATTGGTTAGTTTATTCCCGTTAAAAGAATGCTGATGGGGGATCCAGTAGTTGTGTTTAGAATCTATAAGTGGCCGCGGTGGGTTAGGAGTGGGTTATCGAAGATTGTAGAATTTTGGAGTAATTTGCCGCGTTGGCAGTTGATTACTTTCTCTCATTAGAGAGGGCCCTTTTTGGGAAATAATATGTCCAGAGCATTGCCCGAATTATCTCACGACTCTCATTCTTCTTCTAACACTTTGTATGCCCATCTCCAAGTGAGTCACAAAGGTCGTAACCTCAACATCAAGAAGTAAGAGAAATCAAGTACATACTTGATACTTTTCCAGTAAATGGATAGCCTGACCAGCAAGCCAATAAACCCCCAAAGAGTGCTCAAATCTAGAATGTGAAGCCCCAGGGAAAACCTTATCTGCCACACCTGCCATATATAGAGAAATTCGAAGCATATATGCAATTGAGAAACTGTTCAAGTTGGATATTCATCACATAAAACTATTGAATGGGAAGATTCATCAACCCCATTTGTGACATACAAACCATGAATCAATCATGATATTTTCACCTTTCCAATAAATAACAAAGAACATTACATGCTCACAGTAAACAAAACAGGTGCAGAATGTAGGCATACAATAGTTATAAAAAGAGATATATATTAGTGAGCTTCTGCTTTGTGAAATGAAGTTCTTCAGCAAGATTGCAGAAAAATGGAAGAAGCAGTATGAACTAATAAGAGAAGAGCTAAACAATTAGTTAAGACTCAAATAAACTCATAGCATTGCCACAGAAATGAGGTAATTATAATAATCTCAAACAATTCATGGTATATAAAATCCAAAGAAAGCAAAATATATCCAGTGCTATAAAATACGAATAAAAAGAAGAAAGTAGACTGTAGATCAACGTACCTAGCTGCTTCAAGTCACGAAGCCTGCTCCATAATCAGAAATATAAAACAATCATTTCAATAAATCACAGCTCAAGTGAGTATAGAAAAAAACGAAAATCAAGGATAAAACCATAAATCAAACTTGCCTTTGAAACTGTTCTGTGTCGATAAATTTGAGAAGGAGCTACATTCACATCAGAAAGGGAATCAGGTTTAAATAAAAAACTTAGCTGGAGCTTAGAAGGAAAAAGAAAGACAGATCGTGTGTGTGGTGATGGTGATGATGGGTAGCGGACAAGGTAGTATTTAAAGCATCTCTAGCAACATCATATATCATATAAGCTCCTTGTACAGAAAACTGAAACATAAAACAAATGGTTTCACCCGGCAATAGAGTAAAGGAACACAAGAATCAAGAATCAACAGAGCGTGGAATAGAAAAAAGTTAGGAAAGTAACGACATAATCTCTCTCAAAAATTTACCAATACAAAAGCAGATCGTCTAGCCAGGGCAGTGGGTATCTATCACTGTATCAGACATAATTTTTCATGAAATATGTTCTGATGCATTCAAATGATTTGAGACACAACTAAATCATACTAGAATACACAATCCAGAAGACATTCGTGCATTTCAACTGCAAAAGCCCCAAGAGAGGAAAGAATTGCGTACGGAGAGAATGAGCTTACGGGTTCAAGATATATGTTTCCATGGACGTTATCGTGAATGTGCTTGTAGAACCCGGAATCATGCGGGGATGAGACGCGAGGAAAGGGCTCGAGGGATGCGTCACTGTTTTTGTAATATGCTCCCATCGTCTCTGTAAAATTAACACTCCCACACAGTGGGAGGACGGAGGCGGAGCAGAAAAATGGAGACCAGAGAAAAAAGAGAGAACTTTCAACGGCCTACGCAATCGCGGATTCTCCGGTAGTGGCGCATTTATGAAAAAAAAGTCCAAAATAACACCCCACAACAAAAATATTACTCATATTAACCTCCAACCAAAACTAATTCCTAAAATAACACTCCCGGGAGATTTCACAAATTGTTGAAATTGAAATCGTCTTTTAAAAAGACGATTTGACCTATTATCCAACACTTAAGAAAATTTCAAGTGTTGAAACGTTGCGATGGTTCAGTTTGACTCAGAGAGAAATCGTCTTTTCAAAAGTCTAAAGTCGTCTTTTGAAAAGACGATTTCTCAGTTTCTCAGAAATAAGTGAAATAGTCTTTTGAAGAGACGATTTTAGCTTCTACAATTAATGAAATCGTCTTTTGAAGAGACGATTTCTCCCGGGAATGTTATTTTAGGAATTAGTTTTGGTTGGAGATTAATATAAGTAATATTTTTGTTGTGGAGTGTTATTTCAGAATTTTTTTCGCGCATTTATTTAGGCACCGTTTGGATTTGACAAGGAAACCGAAAAGGAAAAATGGAGAATGGGAAAGATAATGAGAAAATACGTATGATGATTGGTTATGTGTGGGAATAAATACTAGAATGTCTGTTTAGTTTTGAAATAAAACTGGTGTGTTTGTTTTATTCAATTATTTATGGGAAAATTCACCGGATAACACTAAAAAGTTTGTTCATTCATAAAATATCATAGTTTTTTTTAAATCGATATCACAAAAAATAATTTTAATTCATCAGATATCACTAAAATACCATCACTCATTAATAAAAATAGTTCAAATTATACCACGTTAATATTTTTAATTCACAAAATATCAAATTACTATTTATGTCTATTTTTATTCAAATATGTAGCTTCTATATAACATATAATTTTTTATATCTTTAAAGTTTTTCTAATTATATATATATTATTTTACACAATTTCAACCAATATTAATAAACATAAATTTTTATTATTTTTATTGATTTAATATATTTTATTTTTTTAATATTTTATGAATTAAAAATACTAACGTGATAAATGTGAACTATGTTTACTAATAAGTAGGGATATTTTGGTCTTAAAAAATTTAGCGTTAGTAATTAGAGGTATCTGATGAATAAAAATGAAGTTATTTTTTATGGTGTTAGAAAAACATTTTAAAAACTGAGGTATTTTGTTAATTAATAAATTTTTTAATAATATTCTATAAATTTTCCCATTATTTATTTATCTTGTTTTACAGTGTAAACAAATAAATCATTTGGACTTTTTACTTTTAATAATCCCAATTTTGTATGTAATACATAAAGTAACTCACTTTTAAAAAAGAAAAATAAACTCTCATTTATTTCCCGGGTGTTGCTCCCATACGGAGACCACGGGAGTTATTTGATGGGAAAAAACCATAACTTTTCCCGTTCCCAATGCATAATTCTATATCAACAAACGATGGAAAGGGACCGACGTTCCATATTTTCTTCCCGCTCCCTCATTTTCTCTTTTATACAAACACTGTCTTAGTGTTACATATATTTGACTGTTTAAGGTAATGGACCCGATTTTTGTATTTTAAGGTCGGGCCGGGCTAGTCCCGGTTTTTTTCGGCTCAGCCCAGTTTTTTATTTTTGGGATATTTCACCAAATACCACTGAGTTTTTGCTTAATTCACAATATATCATCGTGTTTCTAAAATTACATTGGATAACACTGAGTTTTTACTTATTTCACCAGATAACACTATGTACCATATTTTGTTAACTTCTTCGTTAACATCCATAGAAAAAAGACTAAATTATTCTTGTTAATAGGTAAATGAAAGTGGTATCTTATGAAATTTATCAATATGATAAATCACTGTCGCGTAGTTAATTAATAATAGGGCTAGTTTAGTCATTTTCCAGGAATATTAATGGAGCATTTAACAAAATATGAGACAAGAGTGCAATCTGGTGAAATAAGTAAAAACTTAGTGTTATCCTGTGTGATTTATAAAACACAGTGGTATATCGTGAATTAAGCAAAAACTCAATGGTATTTGGTGAAATTTCTCTTTATTTTTTATATATAATTGATTAAAATTATATAATTAAAAGTAGTGTATTGTATATATAATTTATTTGAATGTTATATATTATATATACTTTTGATATATATTATAAAAATGAATTTAATATATATTCTATTATTATTTCAAAAAAATAGTAAATGATATATAAAAAATGGGTTGGGGAGAGCTTGTCCGCGGGCTCAGAAGTGTGATGGGCCTAACCAGATTTTTTTGGGCCTGATTTTTTGTCATGTATAGTATAATGAGAGAGTTTAGATTTCTCTCTTAATGATTCTAAAACTTTCTACAGCCACAAAAATCTAATTAAACCACTTTATCTTCTTGTATTAATAATCAACTAATTAACTTTATTAATTCAACACACCCCTTATAATGTAATTCCTTCGAACTCCAAGCATGGTGCGTAGCTTCATAGAAACATCTTGTTTTAGCGGCTTCGTAAAATGTCCACAACTTGATCATGTGTTTTCACAAACTTGTGCCCCACTTCATTAATGGAAACACAATCATGGATGACATGATATATTCTGTCGATGACATGATATATTTTGTCGTCATGCAACACTGGATTTTTTGCTAAGGCAATAGCTGACTTATTATCAACATAGATCTTTGTTGCCTCATCTTGGGGTGTCTTCTATTCTCTCACTAAGCTTCTCAGCCTAAGAAACACATGAGGTAGTAGCAACATACCTATCTTCACATGTGGAAAGAGTCATAATCGATTGTTTCTTTCAATTCTAAGTAAAAAGCAGTGTCTCTCATGTAAAACACAAAACCGTAGTGCTCTTTCGGTCATCAAAATCTCCTCCCTAATCACTATCACTATATTTAACAAGCTTATACTCATTAGTGGATGAATAGAACGAACCATAATCAAGTGTGCCCTTTAGATATCGTAGTATCCTCTTAGCCGCCTTAAAGTGTGTTGAAGACTCCATATAGTGACTAATTAACCCAACTGCAAAGAGTATATCGGGCCTCGTGCAGGTCAAGTATCTCAAACTTCCAACAAGGCTTTTGAAATTCGTAGGATCCACTTGGTCTCCATCGTCATACTTGGACAACTTCATCCCACAATCAACTGGTGTATTCATAGGGTGATAGTATTCCACCTTGAACTTATGCAACACCTCCTTCGCATAGCTCTTTCGAAATATAAGGATCTCATCATTCTTTTGATCGATATCAATGCCAAGATAGTAAGACATGAGACCAAGATCCATCATCTCAAACTCCTTGGTCACCTTTTTTATGAATTCTCCAAACAACTTTGGATTACTCCGTATAAAAAATCAAATCATCAACATATAGACAAACAAGTAAGAAGTCGTCATTCTCACATATCTCCACATAGAGGGCATATTCATAGGGGAATTTGATGAAGCCATTCTCTTGAAGGTACTTGTCAATTCTACTATTACAAGCTTGTGGTGCTTGTTTCAAGCCATACAGAGCTTTTTTCAACTTCAACACCTTCCCTTCACGGCCTTGTAACCTTGAGGTTGTTTGACATACACATCTCTTCTATAACATCATTCAAGAATGCCGACTTCATATCAGTTTGATCGATATTCCACTTGTTTTGAGCTACAAGTGAGATGATCAATCACACGGTCTCCAATCGGGCAACGGGGGCAAATACTTCATCATAATCAACTCTGGGGCGTTGACTATAGCCTCTGGCCATCAATCTTGCCTTTTACCTTTCCACTTCACCTTTGACATTCTTCTTTTCCTTTAAACCCACTTGAGACTAATAGGTTTTCACCTTTCGGAAGCCGAGTAGGTTTCCATGTATCATTCTTCTCAATGGATTTCATTTTTTCATCATAGCGGCTCTCCACTTCTTTTTTATTACCGCCTCTTCAAACCTTAGAGGTTCACAATCTAGCAAGGCAATAAAGAGTTAGTTCATCATCAACATTTTGATTATCTAACTCCTCATAAATTTCTTGAATACTTTTCATCCTTAGTGGTCCTTCACTCGAACTTCCACTTGAGGGAGATGATGATGTTCTTGAAGAGGGCAATTGTTATGGTGTCACGAGCTATTGACTATGCTCCTCCACTTGAACTTCATCGATAGGCATTGGGAAGAAGTTGTATATCTCCTTATCTTCAGGGCTCCAATCCCAAGTTTCTTTTTCGTTGAAAACCACATCTGTACTCACAATGGTTTTGCCAAGACTTGGGTTGTAAAGCTTGTAGCCTTTGAAGCGTTGATCATAATCAATGAATATATGCTTCTTGCTTTTATCTTCAAGTTTGCTCCTCTCATGAGCTGGTACATATACATAGGCAATGCTCACATATACCATCAAATGGGACAGATTTGGCTTAACTCCACTCCAATATTTTTATGGGGTCATGTTTGAAAAACTCTTCATGGGGCACCGATTGGGTAAGTATACAGCACAATCCTCCACTCCAGCCCATAGCTCCTTTGCAATCTACTTGCTTTTTAGCATGCTTCGAGCCATGTCAAGAATGGTTCAATTCTTTCTTTCCACCATACCATTTTGTTAAGGAGACCTTGGTAACTTTAGGAACCTTCTAATACCATTCACTTCTGCTAACAAAGAAATTGTTAGGATAAACTTATATATAAAAAGAATAAATTAATAAACTAATAATAAACTAATCCTACAACTCTACTACGGGTAGCAAAATAAAAACCCGGTCGGAGTATAGTGTAAATATATTACGACCGAGAGTATCGTACCCAAGGGACTTATAGAAAATTAGTCCTAATCCGGGCAAAAGCCTATTCTAAGACAAGGGGGGAAATTGAAATGTTTTCTAATCCTAATCAAAACTAACTAAACTAAGTGGTAATTACAATGAAATTATCCTTGATCCAGGGTGTGAAACCATCTAAGCATCAATATGAACTCTAAACATAAACACAAGCCTTCGAATTAACCAACAACTGAACACGCCGGGTGTCCTGCCGGATACCACTTGCACGGCATATTCAAAGACATTGAATATGCCGGACATTGGCCACCCGGCAGTGCATCCGGCATAGTCATAATGCATATTCTTTTTCCAGTTTCCGAGAAGAAAACAGAAGACTCACTACCTATTAACAATCCGAGCATATATCATGCCACGAAATGAACAAAGTAATGGGAAATGTGGGTTAATTCTCACTCTTACTACTAACTCTTAATTCTCAAGAAGGAAGTAGGAAGATCATTAAGAGAGTCTAACCTATTCTACTTGGGATTAATCCTCCACAAGTAAAAATTGCATGAAGAGAAAAAGAGATCAACCAATTCTCTTTCAATAAGAACCTTACTCTTAATAAACTTGAAATTATATTAAGAAGAACACATTATTTTACAAGGAGAGTTTCATTCCCTAACCAAAGAATAAACAAGGATTTCTACTTCACCATCCACTCAAATAAAGAAGAAATACATAAGGGAGAAGGAGATTGGTTATAGCCTCAACCCTGACAAGATCTTCTCTTCGTCTCGTGGATGGATCTGTAGAAACGCCTTGGACACCAACACTTGGAATGTGGGCGGAAATGGAGTATAATATGGTGTTGAAGTGTGTGAAAGTGTAGCCCTTCTTGTCCTATTTATAGGCAACAAAATCCATGTATGTCGGGTGGAGTGCCGGGTAGAAGTCATCCGGCACCTAATAAAACACGTGCCAACCATTAACGGCCGAAACCGTCAAACCTATGTGAACCGACGCCTGTGCCGGACAGGAGATGTCCGGCACCATACCCGGCAGGGCCTAGAGTGGTAACGGTCATAACTGCTGTCGTTTGGTCAACCGTGAAAACTTTTCCTTATGCCGGGTAGTTCCCACCCGGCATCGGATCCGGCAATAACATGTTTCTGCTCCGTACTTGCCGTGCAGAGGACATCCGGCAGGGAGTCCGGCATCAATGAACTTTTGGCTAGAAAATCATCCCTTGCACAGAAAACATATAAAACATAAGACTGAACTAATAAACACTTTAATACCTAATATAGCACAATAACTTATAATAACCTAATTTAGATAAATATAATACTAAATCGAATGCATAAAATATGATAAGTTTGCGGCTTATCAAGGCCCTACACTTACCTTTTGCTAGTCCTCGAGCAAAACAAGATTAGAAAGGAGTAATTACGTATGCACAAAACAGATAAACTCTAGAATGAAATGTAGATAAATATTTCCAACTATATGACTCTAATTCATAAGTATCACTTATCTACCTTATTCTATCGAAACATACTAATGGGTATAAAACAAGGAATTTCAAAACCGATCAAAAACTTTTGGGCTATTTTGCATAAGGGGTTTGTAATCTCTCCTTTTTCCGGTTTCCATCATTCAGCTCTATTTTTCAAGAGTTCTGAATGTGGCCAAGACTCTCATCAATGGTTTTATGAATCAGCCCTATTTTGCAAGAGTTTCTGAATCAACCATGATTTTTTTGCATTGAAGAACGGGGAATTTAGGAGAAAAATAAAGGAAAACTCTCTTTTCTTGCTTTTATTCAGAGGCACTTTTGCAACCTCTAGGAATATAATGCTTTTCCTTTGGAAGAAGATTTTTCTTTTATTTTTCTTCTTCTTCTTTCTTTTTTCACAAAACCCTATTTAAGATTTTCACCCAAAAGATTTTCACAATTTGGAAAGAAAAGAACAACACCCAGAAGTATAATAAGGAAAGAATTAGGAGAAGGTCATGTACTCATGTTAATAAAGAGAATCAAAAAGTTAAAAACAGGAATCTATAAGTCATTAGAGAGCTTACCTCTTGAGAGAACAAGCTTTTAGTCATTCCTAATCTTATCTCAATCAAAAACATGCAAAAAGTTTAGTAAAACATTGAATAAACGCAAAACTTATGCATATTATAAAAAAAACTTATTTTTTTAAGGGGGGTCCCTGCCCTACACTTGGCAGGAACACTGTCCCCAGTGTTCAAAAGGAACAATAAATAAAACTTTTTTTTTAGAAACTTGAAACAACTAAAGAAAGCAATTTAAAAACAATAACATAAAATTAAAAGAGAAAAAAAATTAAATGATACGAAGGGCTCCCCTGTTTGATAGTGAAGGCGTGAGGAGGAACCGCCCTACACTTAGCCTTTTAGGCTATTTGGCATCATTTGAGATCCTTGGCAGGATAGTGACCGAATTTGCATGCTCCCGTAGATTTGTTTGCGTTTGGGACGGGAGTTGACCTTGCTGTCTTGGTTGCGTCAGAAGTTGCTGTAATTGCAACTGCAACGATTTGTGCTCCTTGCGAATGGTCGAGATCTCGTTGTGAGTATCCTGGGTCTTGTTCATCAGGGCTGACATCATGTCACGAAGTTCAGCCATTTCAGCCTCTGATGATGATGCAGGATGGGATGGTCCTGAATTGTCTTGGACCTCCCTGGTAGCCGGCTTGACTCTGAAAGTGTTGAGGGGGTTGGTTCCCCTGTTGCCATGGCTGCCGATACCCTTGGTTACTCACATAATTGACTTCCTCAACATTCTGAAAGTTGGGCATGTCAGGGCTTGGAGCGTGTGGTCGTGCACTAACCACGTTCGCCTGTTGAGGAAGTTGATTCATCGCTATTTGCTCACCACTTTCTGTAGAGCGCTAACCTTCGTGGACGTTTGAGCATTGCTCTCCCAAAACTGTTCATGACTTTGCAATAATTTGGCCAATTTGGAGTCACCCTCATCCACCTGATATAGACCAGCGGTACTGCCCCTTGTTCCACCGGTGGCCCATTCCCTAATCTCTTCGCAAGAGATTCAACCCCACTAAGGAATTGATCTCCAGGCTTCTTTAATATATCTGCACCAAGGGAGGATAAGATCATCGTCTTGCTTTGATTGACCAATCCTTTGTAAAACAACTGAGATAGTTGCTCCTTGGTGAGGCCTGGTGTGGACATGTGCGAAGCAACCCTTTAAATCTGTCCCAAGTCTCACATTTTCTCCGAGCTAGGTTGTCTGAAGTTTAAATGTCGGCGATCATCTCCAGGGTGCGACTAGGGGGCATGAATTTGTCATAAAATTTGGTTGCCATGTCCTCCCATGTGGTGATGGTACTGGGGGTTAGACTGTGGTACCACTTGCTGGCGTTCCCCGTAAGGCTATGGGGGAAGAGATCAAGTCTGGCGTATTGGAGGACATTATTTGTGGAGGTTAGTGTTTGTGTGTTGCAAGAATTTGGTGATGTGGAGCAAGGCATCGTCTGGGTTTGTACCATCGAACATACCCAATTCCTTTATGCATCGTATTTGATGATATGGCTTAAGTTTTTGCCATTCATCGTATTCGTTTTGGAAG
>CM041779.1:68042552-68111437 GCA_023374045.1 Limonium bicolor | reverse complement strand
CTTATGAGTCTATGATTTAGTCCTTAAGATAATAAGAGGAATTTTGCCAAAACAATTATAATTAAACCAGTAGAGATAGCATAATTAATCAGATCATATTAACCTGACCCAGTTCCATTTTATTTATCTGTTAACTTAGTTTATTTTATCTTTTCTTTTTATTTATTTTACAAGTCAATTAATCCCCCCTCTTGTGACACGCTTAGGTACTATTATATATATTAGTCCCACGGTTCGACATCCGGTCGCTTACATTTTCACTATACTACTACGACCGGGATTTGTTTGCAGCCCGACGTTTAATTTGAGTTTTAATTTCTTTTCTTTTAATTTTACACCAGTTTAACCACTCACTTTATAACGTCTGCAGCTACAGGAGTTGTACCTGTCTCAGGTCGTCTCCTATTCAGTTATACGTCGCGACGGAACATTTCAGTGGAGAGGAAGACTCTATTCCTCTCGGGGGTTCTAATGCCCATCAGTTCAGTGGAGAGGAAGACTTCATTCCTCTCGTGGTTCTATTTCCATCAGCTCTCAGTACAGGAGTTAACTACGTTATCTTCTGGGGACTAACTGCCCAACCTTCTCTATAACGAGGTCACTATACCTCCACTATATTGATATACTTTTATACATCTGTCAGTCCCACTGTGTGGACCCGACAGTTATCAAAATGATTCAGTTCAGCTAACTTGACCTTCTGAAGTCTTGTTCTATGTGACATTATTGTCCTTGTACGGATATTTGTTGTTATCAGACTATGCTTGTTTACAGCTTTATAAAAATGAATTGCATGTATTCGACAAAGTAGTTGGTGTGGCCCGGTAGACGATGGGCTGCACGTTTTCCATACCAGCATTGTTTGCTGAGCCCCTTTGGGGGCACCCCCATTTTTCAGGTACCTGAAGTTGAGAAGATTACCACACCGAGTGTAGGTGGGGTAGATTCAAGCTATGGGAGTCTCCTACTAGTTATTTGTTTTACCTAAGTATTTTACATTTGAGTTTGATTCCTAGTATCTCGGATTGTATTCGTATTCAGACCGTGACTTTTGGAGATTGTATTTGGAGTTAGCCTTGTTGGTCACAAGGGTGGCCAACGGCATTGTAATACCGCCCGTTTGTTGTATTTATTTCCGCTGCAGTTGTATTTTATTTGGGAGTGATCGCCGTTCAGGTTACTGGATTTCGGGTTGGGGTGTTACACAAACAAGCTGTCACGTTCGTTATCGAGAATCTAGGGACACGAGACAGGTTATCGATTGTGACATTCACCGTTGAACTAGCCGTTTACCTAGCCGTTGAGCTAGCCGTTCAACTAGCCGTTTAAGTATCCGTTGAACTAGCCGTTGAGTTAGCCGTTGAGTTAGCCATTTAACTAGCCACTTAAGTAGCCGTTGAACTATCCGTTTTAGTAACCGTTGCTCTAGTAGTATTATAAAACAGGGTATTGGTTTTGAACCCATTCATTCCACATAACATTATACCAAAACTTTGTGGTTCGGTAGTGAATCGTTCATATCTTACAACAAACTCTCCTATACAAATCAAATGGAGTTTCTTTTTAGTTTGCACGTTAACTATGCTGCTACTTTTGGCCGTCATGGTGCGCATTTTGATAGAAGGTTGGGGCATAGACGCATAGAAATAAAATGTCGTATCCTAATAATCTTCGTGATCTACATCGACGAGTTGTCCGTGCTTTACAGTCTATCCTTGGCAGAATAAACATAGCAACAATGGTGTATTTGGGGTTGGAAGGCGACTACAAGTGGAATTTTATACACGTACGCAATGATGCATCTGTTCAACGAATGATGGAAAACTACATGGAATACAATGATTTCATGGAACATATCTGATAAGTCAGGAATTTACCTATTTCTAAGGGTCTTTTTGAGACCCAATTGTCATCATTTACTGCTAAATTCCTGTCTTATAAGTATTTTTTACTTTTATTGCAATTGTCTTCTTGATGGTTTTTGTGTGCTTTTTCAGGTATTTAATCTCAATAGAAACATTTTCATGTCATTGTTGGAGATCTTAGTTTTTCAAACAAGCTAAAGGAGTCAAGAAAACTCTTCATCGGATCAACTTCAAGCTTGGTCCGGGACTTAACTATGGAGCCTAGTCCCGGACTACAACGTGACTCAAATCTCGCCCTGAAACTATGTGTGGTCCGGTACTTAGGGGAAGAATGAAGACCCGGACCACAAACGTGACTGCTCTTTCTTATAAAAATCGTTTCTGGTCCGGGACATAATGCAGGAGTAAAGACCCGGACCACATGAGCTACAATTCTCGTTCTAAATGCCTTGGTCCGGGACCTCATACAGGACCTAAGTCCCGGACCAAGTGGCTAAATCCGACATTCTGTAGTGCGCTCATTCTATAATTCGTACGAAACATTTGTTTACTCGGATAACCACCGCCCCATACCTCAATAATCCATCCTCCTACTAATTAAGTCTTTCTTTTCAGCTCATCACCACGTTAAACACTCACCCTTCCACTCACAAAATCCAGCATCATTTCCACCATCCTCTGCTATGCTACGTACTCATACGAGAGTACTATAAATAGAGTGCTAATCCTTCTCATTCAACACACAGTCCTCGGGACAACAATCTCTCCCTCCACTAAATTCTCCACATTCACACTTCCACCCAGTACGTAGTATTACTACTACTACTAATCATCTCCATCCCATATCCATACCATCTCCATTACGTAAAACACCATTCACTCCTCCACACATATTCATCCACACACTCCTCCATAAATCATCCCATTTCCACCGGAAGATAGAAGACCAAGCAGGAGAAGAGAAGGAAGAATTGCTCAACCACCTTCATAAACATGGCTTCTTCTATCCCTCTCTTAGTTTTTATACATATGCTTGAGTAATTCTATTAGCACTTGGGATGGGGTATGAACTTAAATCCCCCATCTATGTTGTAAAACCTACACTTTATTTGTTGCGGTTGTTTTCTCTCTTTTATTTCATTAATGTTATAACCTGATCATTTATAGCATTTGTGGTAATTGCCAACAACATATGATTTTGAGTTGGGAGTTGTGACCGAAAAGAGAGAGGAACCTTAGATTATGGCTAGCTTGATTAGTTGGTGAAATTTAAGGCTATTAATATGGACTTGTTGTTAATGCTATCTAGTGATTGAACTCTACTTGATTAGAGAGTGAGAAGCAAGCTAGGTAAGAGTTGGTTTATTCATGATTTGAAGAACCTTTATATTAGTCCAGATAGACAACCTGAGTGAAGTGGGTTTACTAATATAGTTGGGGTGAATTTAGGGATTACAACCATCCTAAAGGTGCTTTCCATTCCAATTCATTACATCACATTTTATCTACTGCTTTAATTTTACAATTCCTCTTTGAACCAAACCAATACACTTGCCTTCGGCTAAACCCCCTTATTTACTGTTTTATAACCGACTACCGAAACTAGGGAGATCGATATACCAATTTCCTAGTGGAACGACATCTTACTACTACATCCGACTAGGGTTCACTTACCTTTTTATGTGCTTTCAATAACACCACCTTAAAACTATCAACAAGTTTTTGGCGCCGCCGCTGGGGAAATTGATAGCCTATCACTTTCCCAGTTTCGGTAATTTCGGTTTCATTTATTTTAAGTTTCCTTTAACTTTTATTTTTCTTTTCTCCTGTGCATGCCAAGTACTCGATCTAGCAACTCTCCTCTCGCTAGTCCAAGCTCCGACCCTGAAAGATCATTTAGGAGGAGCAGAAGGAATTTATTCAATCACACCATGGCCGATGATCACCACGAGTCAGAGACACCACCGATCCAACACCGACCTCTCAAGGACTACCACCGGCCGAACACCGAAGGAAGACCATCAGCGATAGTTCTTCCAACCTTGACACCAAACGAAGCTTCTCAATGGACCTTCAAAACCCATTTTATCACTGCAATTCGGGATCAAGGAAAATTCAGTGGGGCGAATCCGGATGATGCTCCAAATCACTTGAGCTCTTCTTGGACTTCTGCAACTCATTCGGCAAAACGGGAAATCTGAACGAGAGGATCCGGCTACAACTCTTTCCACATTCATTATCCGACTCAGCTCTAAGATGGTATCGAAGCCTCCCGTCAAGATCTATCCAAACATGGGAGCAAATGGCTAGCAAGTTCTTGCCAAGTACTATCCCACAAGCAGGACGAGGCAACTAATCGGCGAAATAAACACCTTCTGCCAAGAACCAGGCGAGACTTTATACGATGCTTGGGACCGGTTCAAGGAGATGCTATTGAACTGCTCACACCATGGCCTAGACGACCAATCACTATGCTTGTCATTCTTCAACGGGCTAGACGACGCCAACCGCCTTCTTGTAAACTCCTCTACAGGAGGAAGTTTCATGACAAAGTCTCCTGAAGAAGGATTGGCGCTTTTAGAGACAATGACAAGCGACACAAGACAATGGTCCAGAGCAAAGGGGAGAGCACCAAGAGCAGCTGGCCTTCTTCATGTACAACCCACCGATCATCTCTCAGCACAGATCTCATCTCTCACGAAGATGGTAGAGAAGCTAGCTACCGCACAAACCGAAATTGTCAAGACAATAGTTCTTCATCTTCCAGCCAAACCCAGAGGGATGTGCCATTTGTGCGGGTCCTCACGACACTAGATGCTTTGAGGGAGAGATGAACCAACAGGAGGATGTAAACTTCATCGGCAACCAAGCATACAACAACAACAACGCGCCATGGAGAAACCATCCAAACTTTTCGTGGAGAACCGACCAAGGCCAAGGAGGACAGAGACAAACTTACAACAACTCCCAAGGGTACAGACCCCAACAAACCAATCAACCTTCAAACCTTCAACAAGGGTATAAACCACAAGGAGCCCCTCCGGGTTTCCAAAATCAAAAACAACAAGAGCCACAATCTTCTGCCCCCAGCGGGACTTCAAGGTTAGACTAATGGCTGACTTTATTATCGCTACAAAGACCAAGTTTTCAGAACAAGAGGCTTTCAACAAAAACATTGAAACCCAGCTTAGTCAGATATCAGCAACTCTCCCGAAGACCACCGGGCACCCTCCAAGTCAACCAATCCCAATCCAAGGGAAGAAGCTAAAGCAATAACCTTGAGAAGCGGCCGGATCTTCAACCCTCCTACCCACCAGACAACCTGAGTGAAGTGGGTTTACTAATATAGTTGGGTGAATTTAGGGATTAAACCATCCTAAAGGTGCTTTCCATTCCAATTCATTACATCACATTTTATCTACTGCTTTTATTTTACAATTCCTCTTTGAACCAAACCAATACACTTGCCTTCGGCTAAACCCCCTTATTTACTGTTTTATAACCGACTACCGAAACTAGGAGATCGAATCCAATTTCCTAGTGGAACGACATCTTTACTACTACATCCGACTAGGGTTCACTTGCCCTTTTTATGTGCTTTCAATAACACCACCTTAAAACTATCAACAATATCCCACTACTAGTTATCTACGATACTATTGAGCCCGACGATGATGATTTCCAGAGCAAGAGTCAATGTACGAGATGCGACGTAACATAATAGCACAACAACTTGACAAACAGAGGTCTGGGAACAATTAGGTTTTACGTAATTGTGTAACAACAATTGAATCGGGTGGCTATATTTTTTTTCAACAAGAGTATGGTGATGTGCTGCTACACGTACAATAGTTTAATATTCCCTCATCCAATCCCTTTACCACTTGTTGAAGTATTAGATGCAGATGATGGCAGACAGGATTAATCGATAAGATTTCCCCCGTCCCCCAATGGATGTCATTGAATGGATCTAGATTATTATCATATTCAAACATTGTTGATATTCGCCACTTTGTCCATCTTTCTAAAACAAAGGAACAAAGAGAGGTGAACAACAACTGTTTCAAATGATGCGCAAGTTGGGGAACATACACTAACATACCAAGCCAAGTTATAATAACCACCACAACTGGCTTCATCTCTCAGAGTGATGTTTTTGACCTGGTAGACATTACAATAGTGGTTGGTGAGAACTTCTTCACTAGAGCAAGTCAGAGAAAGGTTAGTAGCCTTACTAATCACCACAACATCTACACCGTTTCTCAGCATGATGTCATTGACCAAGTAGACATTAAGAAAGTGTTTGATGATAATATGATCTCCTCGGTAAAGCCATCCACATGTTAGTCGAAGACATCACTATGATCTATGGGATCACAAAGTTGAGGAGCGGTGAGGAAATCTACTATGAATTGAAAATCGTGCAACGGTTGAGGAAAGGAGAGGTGACGACATCAGTCCAAGGTGTACACCTTTAATAATTGAATTTTTTGTTGCTACATTATAATAGAATACAATTCCTTATCTTGGAATATTGCCTTTGCCAAAAAAATGAAGCTTTAATTATTCCTTGCATGTGGTCTATCGTGTGGCATACCAACTGAGGTTTTCAAAGCAATCCCTCTACCACTTGTTGAAGCATAAGATGCAGATGATGGCAGACAGGATTAATCGGATAAGATTTCCCCCGTCCCCAATGGATTTCATTTTTATTCTCACTGCATATATACTCCCTTATCCTATGCATATAAATACAGCAAGCGTTTTACTTTCACCGTCGCATAAGTTATCCATAAGTTATCCATAGCTCTTGCTGAACTTCATCGTCGCATTTCATCAATGGAGATCCCTTGCACTATCTTGCTTGACATTGAGCCAATCACCAACGATTCAGTTTGTATTTTGCCAGAACATATTCCACTGACCATTTCGATTTGGATATCGAAATGGATATTACGTTCGCTGAGTTTGACAATGTTGTAGAGACTAGGTTGAAAGAGCGTTACGGTTACCATTGTGTGGTTGAATCGATACTTCATCGATTACTGCTGTGCTCCTAGCCACGCCCTGTATGGGGGCCATTGCAAATAAAACGAGATGTTGGCGTTCAAACAATGATTGAACGGTTCGTTTATAATCAACAATCTTATACTCGATTAGAATTCTATGTGGTGTATGCATTTAGGGAAGTTACCCCACCACCACGTGATAATTTAGCGAGCATATCATTGGTAGAAGAGTATAATGAAGATTACGGTTCAGATGACAGCGAACATGAAGATTAATATGTTGGTGGATGATGTATATCTCGTCCATTCTAAGGCATCAACAGAAGTGATATGTGGCTACTCCTATGATATATGTTCTTGTTTAAAGAAAGCACGTATGAGAAGATGAATAAGTATTAGTATGTGGTTCTGTAATAAAATAATGATGGATGTCATTGAATCGATCTATTTATTTGGAATATTTCCTTAGCAAAAAAAAAATGGTATATCAAATCATTCTTTAGTCCTTGCATATTAAACAAATACAAATTAAAGATAATTCATTACATTAGATAATGGATAAATTACATTTTTTTGGTGTGCTTGCTAAAGGCACGACCTGTCTGAGCAGGAGCATAATTGGCTAATGCAATAACATACAATTATACTGGGGAATTAATTATAACTTGCATTCGGGCATCTTGTCCTTACATGACCTCGTTGTCGACATACCCACAATGTCTTGTTTCACCCTCATAATTCTCATCCATTTCATTATGAATACGGGAGAATGTGGGTCGGCCTCTAACGTTGCGCATCATTGCAGGATCAGGAACAATACAAAGTCCGGCGTATGCCTGTATCATCGTTTCAAGTCTGTAGACTGGATGAACGTAATTCCTCCAGTCCAGGGCGGTAGTACAGCACAAGGCCATGACATGTGAGCATGGATACTTAAACGCCTGCCATTCACCGCATTCACATTCCCTAGAGTTAATTCGCACTACAAATTTACCTTTGTCACGCCTTAAGTTTGGATCCCCATTGTCAACCACCTCAAACACCAAATCCATAGCGTCAATAACAACACACGGTGGTAGTTGGCAAGTGTTTGGTTCTTACCTACTTTCTCCAGTAGGTGTTTGGTGAAAAATAACCCACTATTCCTTTGTGCAGTGTAAGTTTCTAAGTTATCTCGAAAGTAATCAATTAACTTGTACAAAGTGCTTTCAACAATAGCTGTTACCGGTAAGAGACGAACCCTCTTCAACACCCCATTCATGCACTCTACCAGGTTAGTAGTCATATGGCCCCACCTTTTGCCATCGTCATACGCACGTGACCACTTCTCAGGGGGCAGCTCGTTGAAAAAAGGAGGAATTGAGGGGTGTAGAGAAAGTAAGTGATTTAATCTGTCCTGGACTATATCCCTTCTGAAATAGTAGCCTGCACAAGAAATATTAGCAGATTAAATACATAAACAATATACAAAAAGACGAAGACATACAAATCTCTCACAATTACCTGTGTTGATGAGGTACTTCTTTCACTCCTTGTTTCCAAATCTTGTCTGAAAGTTTGAAGCAATATGACGGATACATAAGAAATGTTGGGCATACGGAGGAAGCCAGTACTGTTCTTCCCTCATTATTGACATTATAGTTTGCCCGATCCGTAATAACTGCCACATCGTTCCTAGTTCCAATGACTATGTTACGAACACGGTCAAGAAATATTACCAGCCATCCTAGATTCACTTGCAACAATAGCAAAGGCCATTGGTATTATCTTGTTGTTACCATCTTGAGCCACAGCAACCAATAATTTCCCTTTGTACTTACCGTACAGGTGAGTGGCATCTATTTGAAGTAGAGGTTTCATATACTTGAAAGCAGTGAGGCATGGCCCAAATGCCCAAAAGCAACGCTTAAACCACCTAACAGAAGTGGTCTGAGTTTCATCTTGAAACACAGCAGTTGACTCTAGATTGACATACAAATTAGGTATAGAGTGTTTGATGGTTATGATATACCTGGGTAAAACTGCTCCCAATCACCATAGACCCTTCTTATCGCTTCAGCACAGTCTAACCAAGCTTTCTTGTAGCTAATCTTCCTTTTATATTCTGAGCGGATAAGCTGAATCACAGTCTTCACTTGTAGTGCAGGGTTCTCTTTGATCCTTGGTATCATGACTTCAGCTATGAAATTGTAAGTCAAAAAATGATCATTACTCTCGTCTAGGGCTGGAGCGCATGTGTGTGGACTAAATTTCCGCATCCGCCATTCAATGAATTCTTTAGCAGCACGGCTCAAAATCTGAAACTACACCCTTGTCCGCACCTTAGGGTGTAAATTCGCTATTATTCTCGGGGGCAATGAAATCTACGTTTCTCTCCAAGTGATACTGTTTTACTGCAGTCACAAGAACATTTTTATCAGCACATTCTTGCCCCACAACGAACTCGTGACCTGGCCTCCAGTATGGCAAACCACATCGATCAATGTCTGATGGTATCTGGCTTATGGCCTCTAAATCTACTTGCGATGAGAATGGTGTTGCAGGAGTGTACGGTGTGGAGGGCCCAGCTTCATCAACCATGTCGTCATCGTCAGGTAAATCTTCGGGCTCCATCTTAGAATCATCATCCGAAGTCTGTAGATTTTCATCTTCGGCTTGTTGATGCTGGGAAAAATCATCATCGGTTTCATTGTCTTCCTCCGGAGAAGGGGTAGTCACATGCTCGAACTCAACTTGCATAGTCAAGTTGTTCAGCAAGTCTGAATTCTTGATGAAGTTCGATATCATCAGCTTCACCCGGGAATCGCTGGTAATTTTGAGTGGAAGATAAGAGCAAGTTGGATATTTGTTCTCCAACTTTCTACAAACCATGTCGGTGATGACATAATCTCCACCCAACTCCAAGTCGACAAGATTTTTGACAGTATCTTTGAAGGATTGAAATGTGGAAGACTGGGGAATTTCACAATGGATAAATCTCGACCAATGGGGATTAATATGGAAATATATACCATTTGGATTGTATTTGAGCTCTACATTTAGATAAAGATTACATGGGATATCTATCTCAAATATCTATAGCAAATGGTTGAAAGAGTGACGAATGTGTGAGGATGAGGACTGAACAACAAATTTTGATTTTGTAGAGAAGGAAAAATAGCAACGAAGTAGCATGGAAGAAGCAAGGAAGTAGCAGAAGTTGGAAGAGCCAATAAATCATTTAAAAGCTCCAACCAGAAACTAGCCGTTTTATGACCGTTGGGGCGTTGTAAAAAGCCGATAATTCATTTATCGGCATAAGTGAAGCCGATAAATGAATTATCGGCTTCTTTACAACGCCCCAACGGTCAATTTTCCGTTGTAAAGAAGCCGATAATTCATTTATCGGCTTCACTTATGTTGATAAATGAATTATCGGCTTCTTACAACGTTAAAAAAAAACCCAGAAACGGGAATTCATGGACAAATGAACCGTGCATGGGAATTGAATGGGGCAAATGCCCGTGTACGGGAATTTTTCGTGATAGCTCTTCCAACCAATATTCAACTATTTCCACTTTGCTAAAGACTCCACCAACATCTACTGTAATTTCAACGTTGATAATATGCATTCTGTTTGTTTCGATTTGGGCATGCACTTCTATGCAGTTGGGTATATCTTGCATGTTGGTGTCTATTGAAATAATGGATCCAAAATGTTTTGCGATGGCGTGCAATGAATTTTACATCCAAGCTTGAACCGGAATGCTCCTGATTGCAATGTTAGTTTATCACTTTTCCAATTGGCCCGTCTGGATTCACTTACGAATATTCCAGTCTACTTCTTCCATTGGCTTTTCTTCAATGAATTTATCCACTATTTCGTGTGAAAAAAAAGATTGCTATATAAACTTGAACTGGGATAGAACAATAACATCCTCGATCCCGTTGCCCCAAGACTGTGATTTACCTTTGTTAGCTTTAGCTTCCTGTAAATACTAACATCATATATCTCAAAAAAATAACTCTTGTTTGTTAAAAATAATAAGTCTTTTTTGGCGATCATATGAGACAGCACGTAGTACGAGATTGGGTGTTAGTTCAGATGTCTCTCCTACTTCACATAATTTTTTCGAAGGAAAAAGTAAAACTAGTCAAACCTATAGGCTTCAGAGCTCAAATCACGCGTAAGACATCAGCCCTGGATTAGAGCCATTACGGTAATCCAACGGTCGAGGAAAAACCGGTGACGCAACACCGTCAAGAAATGTCAAAACAAATTGTTCTTCTTTGAACTTTCCAACGAAGCCGCAGAGTGACTGAATAGATAAGTATTATACTTAGAAGAGAAGAAAGTAACTACTAATGATCAGTAGTATAAATAAGTGATTCAGAATAGGCTGAAAGAAGCATCAAACAAGCTCACAAGTCACAACAGTACTCATCCATCAGTAACTTGTTTCCCTCCTTGTTATTCTCTTTACAATTGAGCGCATTCAATCAGCTGAAAGAAATGGTGAGTGGTATCTGCAAGCTGATATATTAATTATTATCGTATATAAGATTCTAGTTTCTCACGATAATTGAAAACTACAAATATATATAACTTATAAATACTTATTAATCATTTTGTTCAATATTTATAAAATTTTATCTCTAAGTTTTGATATTGTTGCAGGCTTCACAGATTGTTACTTGCACTGGAGGATTCACCGTTAAATCCGATAGAGTGAAATCATTGGCCGTCACCCAACTCAGCCTTGGTATAATTTTGATTGCATATATATGAATTGATTCATTTAAGCAGCTTCCATTTCCATCTCTTCCAATAACGCAATGGTACAGTATCTCATGCATACAAATTTGAGTAATTGCAGGGTGCTAGCTGGTTTACACGGGAAAGGTCACCGTCTATAACTATGAGTCTAAGGTAAATATTTACCCAATGCTTATAAGAGTACTGCACAAATTAAACCTACAGCTAGCTAGCCAGTTTAATTCAATTTATATACCCTTTGTTTTGTTTCCAAGGTCTTTTACTTATCATTCATTAGTTGCCTAGAAATAGCATTTCATCTTATCATACTATGGTTATTTCTTATTTTTTTGTAGGTGGAAGAATACTCTATTGTAGTCTCGGGAGTTCCAGGTTTACATTCATATATAGTTAGACTTATTGCTACAAACAATTATGCAATAAATATCTTTAAATAAACATTATTACTCGCTAAGGATTTTGCTTAGTACATCAAGTTAATAAGAGGTAATCCATTACATAAAACTCAAAAAGATGAGCTAGAAGACCAATTACTTTTTGTAGAAGTATGTTTTATCTAGCTAATTTAAATGTAATTAATATAACATGAATCTTCCTTTTGTTTCTGCAGTTAGGAGTGCCATGTAGAAGAGATAAAACAGTGACGGCGTGAATACCCAAATGTAATTAGTGTTGTAATTCTGTCTTCGTACATGACCTAGCTTAAGTATTTATATTGTAGAGACTAATGTAAAACGCTGAGCTTTGTATCTATACTGATAAGGACTATAAATGTATTAATTTGGGCTTGTGTTCTGTGTTGGGCTGCTGTTCTGATTGGGCTTGTTTTATTGTTCCAATAGGCCCCCTCGATCCAAACGGGTGTAAACCAAGGCGGGATCGAAGAGAATGGAAACGCGATGGAGGCAGTGGCTTGGTGAGAGTGTCTGCAACCTGTTCGACACCATTGATGAAGGCAATGCGCAGGGACTTGTTCTGCACTCGTTCCCGCACGAAGTGATAGTCGAGACAGATGTGTTTGGCGCGAGCATGAAACACCGGGTTGGCTGCCAGGTAAGTGGCGCCTAAATTGTCACACCAGAGAACCGGGGAATGAGGTAAGTAAAACCCTAGTTCTCCAATTAAATTTTGTAGCCAAGTGAGTTCGCATGTTGCATAGGCCATGGCACGGTATTCTGCCTCTGTTGTTGATCTGGCCACAGTGGGCTGTTTTTTTGATTGCCACGAAATTAGGGTTCTTCCAAGGTAGATACAGTACCCTGTTGTCGATTTTCTGTCAATTGCATCACTTGCCCAATCAGCATCGGAGTACGCTTGTAGTTGGAGAGGTGAGTCAGTAGGTATGTGAAAAGCTAGGTCAAGTGTAGATTTAAGATACCGAAGTACTCTTTTGAGAGCTTGCCAGTGTTGTGTGGTAGGAGCATGCATATATTGGCAGAGTTTGTTGACTGAGTAACTTAAATCAGGTCTGGTGAGGGATAAATACTGCAATGCACCCAGTAAGCTGCGAAACTTAGTGGGATCATCAAAGGGTTGTGAATCAGAGGAATGAGGAGTGGATGAAGTACTCATGGGTGTAGTGACAGGCCGAGAGTAAAACATACTAGCTTTGTGTAGAAGATTTTCAATGTATGTTTTCTGAGTAAGGTGCAAACCTGAAGTAGTTCTGTGGACTTCCACCCCTAGAAAAAAATGTAGAGGACCAAGATCCTTAACAGGGAAGAGTGATGAAAGTTTGGAAATAAACAACTTAACCAGAGTAGATGAGGAGCCTGTGATAACTATGTCATCCACATAGACCAAGATAAAGAGTGTATCCCCTTGATAAGAATAGATGAAGAGAGAGGCATCTGCTCTAGACTGAGTAAAACCCATAGTGATTAGGGAATCACTTAATTTAGAAAACCAAGCCCGAGGGGCCTGTTTTAACCCATAAATAGATCTGTGAAGTAAACAAACATGATCTGGCAAAGAGGGTGTGTTGTGTAAAACAGGTGGCTGACTCATGTAGATTTTCTCCTCTAAATCACCATGTAAAAAGGCATTGTCGATGTCCACTTGATGTATAGGCCAGTGTTTAGTCACAGCCACAGCTAGGACTAGCCTTATAGTAGAGGGTTTAATGACTGGGCTGAAGGTCTCAACATAATCCAAACCCTCAGTTTGAGTAAACCCGCGAGCCACTAACCTAGCCTTTCTTCTTTCTATCGAACCATGTGGCTTTTTCTTTGTTTTGAGCACCCATTTCAACCCAAGGGTTTAACAGTTGGTGGGAGGGGAACTAGACTCCAAGTGTGTGTTTTCTGCAATGCCTGAAACCCTTCAGCATGGCATCTCTCCATTGAGGAAACTTCACTGCTTGTTTAAACGAGGGCTCATCAGGAATAATTTCAGTAGAGTGAATGGTGGGCCAGACTATAGTCCCGTCTGTCCTGACCAAAGGTCTCCTGATGTTGTCACGAGCCCTGGTAATCATGGGATGAGGAGCATGGGATGGAGAGGGTGAGGTATCTGAGGGGACAGGTGTAGAGGTGTGTGTACTAACTGTAGGAGAGGAATTTGGTGTAGTTGTTTGTGAGGAGTAAGAGTCTAGATTAGGGAAAGGAACAGGGAATGTGTGGGAGTGTGGTGTGTCGGGCTACTGGACTGAGTGTGGGCTGGAGAAGAAGGTGTGTGGGAAGGGAAGAAGAGAAGAGGGTGGGACAGATGATGTGGAATCTGGAAGGAGCACAGGAATTTGGTTGTAAGAGTCATATCGTCAGGGTTAGATGAAGGAGATGTATGGATTGATATGGAAAGAGGTTTCATTAAATAAAACATCACGGGAACATAGATTTTATTTTTCTGAGGGTCCAGACATATAAAACCTTTGTAGTTTGAAGCATAGCCCAAGAAAATGCATTGTACAGATCTGAAGTTCAACTTGTGGGTGTTGTAAGGTCTGAGATTAGGCCAACACTCACACCCAAACACTTTGAGGTTGGAGAAATCAGGAGGGGTAAGAAAAAGTTTGTCATGTGGAGTGTTATAGGATAGGGTAGGGGTAGGTGTTCTGTTTAACAATAGAATAGACTGTAGCAAGGAAAGAATGTTCCCAAAAAACCAAGGGTAGAGAGGCATGGGCCAGTAGTGATAGACCTTTCTCCACAATGATCTTGTGTCTGGACTCAACTGTCCCCTGCTGTTGATGAGAGTAAGGGCAGGAAATCCTGAGAGCAATCCCTTTCTGCTGAAAAACGGCTTTAAAGGTTTAAACTCTGCTCCACCATCAACCTGTACTGATTTCACCCGAGCAGAGAAATGATTTTCAACCAGATTCAGAAAAACATTGAATACCTTGGTGACATCAGATTTAAGACCCAGAGGAAACAACCAAATGAATTTACTGTAATCATCCACAACAGATAAATATACTTGTTGCCATTAAAAGAAACAGTATGTGAGGGACCCCACACATCCAAAAACAGGAGATCAAAGGGTCTGTGAGAAGTAGTATAGGTCATGGGATGGGGAAGAGAATGCATCTTTCCCATATAATAGCCCTTACAAGTGATTTGATCAAATCCTTAAAGACAGTAGGTAAACTATAGTTTCTGATAGTAAGATTGGTGACCCTTGAGGAAGGATGACCTAATCGTTGATGCCAAATGCTGGAAGTGGCCTTTTGATGACGTGAGTCTGCAACTGAGGGAAACTGCATCTGCACACCTTCAGAAAAATTGTATAATCCATGCTTAATTCCTCCTCTGAGTAGAGTTGTCTTCGTAACCAGATCCTTAATCAAAAATAGGTAGGGTAAAACTCAACATCACATTATGATCAGCTGTGAATTGTCTAACTGAGACAAGATTTTTATTTAAGTCAGGCACATATAGCAGATTAGAGAGAGAGAAATAACCATGTGGTGTGGGAAGTAATCCTGTGCCTTGTCCCTTCACTGGTAGAGACCCACCGTTTCCAAAACTAACCTCATCAGGGTACCAGTGATATGAATACCCAGACTCAGATTAGAAAAATCATGGGTAAAGTGATTTGATGCACAGCTGTCTGGGTACCATGTAGTGTCAGTAGTGGTATGATTTGCATTAAAGGAGGAAGAGGGATGTCTGATAGGCATGGTCAAAACGTGATAGCAAGCAACAGCAATATGACCATATTTACCACAAACTTGACATTGAACTCTGGGATCGCTCTTCCTGAGAGAGTGAGTTATTGTTACCTCCTCTAGGTGTGTTCTGCCTCCTCTAATGAGTTGCTGCTTCTGTAGTTCTGCCTCCTCGGCCTCTGCCTCTAAAGGTATTGTGAGTGAATTGAGTGGCGTTAGCAGTCATGTGAGTGGAGGAGACAATATCAGTGGTCTGTTGTGCTAGGTGAGACTCATATGTAAGTAGCTGACTATAGAGGATATCTGGGGAAACAACTTCAGTACGCAGCATAAGGCAAGTTTTAACCGATTCATAGTCCAAAGGCAAACCAGAGATAATACAACTCACAAAATCAGAGTCAGACATAGGTGAACCAACGGAGGAGAGAGAGTTAGCAATAGATTTTGCTTTGTTGAAGAATGTGGTGATATTGTCTGACCCCTTTTTGATACTCATTAATTGAGCTCTCAGCAACATTAATCTAGCATTCACCTTAGCCGCAACATCTCTTGTATCTTACTCCAAGTTTCAGTAGAAGAGGTGGAAAGGACAACTTGAGTTAAGACAGATTCTGACATAGATGAGTTTAATAGGGACATAATCAACTGATCTGTTTGTTTCCATGTGACAAATTCAGGATTTGGAGTGCCATTGGTGATTTCAGCTGGTTTGGGTTTAGACCCGTCTACCCAGTCAAATAACCCATGTCCTTGTAAGTAGGGCTCAAACTGGATTTTCCATAATGGGTAGTTTTCGGTGGTGAGTTTTATGAAGTTGGAGGAAGATGAAAGAAGGAGGAGACAGGGGTAGAAGAAGAGGTAGAAGAGGTAATGTGACCTGATGTACTGCTGTTCAGGACAGAACCAGTTGAAGAAGAATTGATTGATTCGTTGGTCATTGCTGAATCAAGAAGAGAGAGCTGGTGGATAAATGGAGGAGCCTCCTTTCAAAGCTCTGATACCATAGAAGAGATAAAACAGTGACGGCGTGAATACCCAAATGTAATTAGTGTTGTATTAATTCTGTCTTCGTACATGACCTAGCTTAAGTATTTATATGTAGAGACTAATGTAAACGCTGAGCTTTGTATCTATACCGATAAGGACTATAAATGTATTAATTTGGGCTTGTGTTCTGTGTTGGGCTTGTGTTCAGAATGGGCTTGATTTATTGTTCCAATACCATGTTTGTACAAAGCAAAGAATGGATCATACTTGGTTCTGACGACAAGATGATTCGAGTCTATAATTATGCATCAAATCTAGAAAAGATAAAGGAGTTTAAGGCTCACAATGACTACATCAGGTGTCTGATTGTCCATCCTAATCATAATCATTCCAAAGTGTTATCTGCATCAGACGATCATCTTATCAAGCTTTGGGACATGGAGAAAGACTGGATTTGTGACCAAACCTTTGAAGGACATACCAATTATGTAATGCAGGTCTCCTTCAATCCTCAAGATTCCAATACTTTTGCTAGTGCATCTCTTGATGGCACCGTTAAGGTAATAATTTTCTTACAACTAACTATACATATATTTTGAGGGGCATAACCTTTAATCATGAATTTAACTTATAATTTTGTCGTTGCAGATTTGGAATACAGGTTCTTCTAATAACCTGGTTTCAACATTAGATGGACATGAGTCTGGTGTTAATTGCGTGGAGTATGGCTTGATTGAAGGGAAATTGTGTTTGCTTAGTGGGTCAGATGATCATACTGTAAAAGTCTGGGATTTGAAGTCCAACACTTGTGTCAGAACTTTGCAAGGACACTCGAACAATGTCACTACTGTTCGTAGTCACCCAGAGCTTCCTTTTGTAGTTACAGGATCTGAGGATGGAACTCTGAAAGTATGGGACACTGCATATGATTTCAAGTGAGTTTCAGTTATGTTTAGCTTTTTGTTGTTTGCTTGACGGTTTGTGTGCTCATACATTAAATAACAACGACCGTTGCAGCTTAGGTGTCATAGTATCAATTTATTTTCTCCATTATATGTCACATACATCGGTTGTGACATTAATTTTTAACTTTTTCTGTAATATAAATATTATCTATCTTTTTCTGAATTGAGTCATAGGGTAGGGTGTTAGTGAGTTTTTGATCTCCATTAATGTTTTTAAGAATATTTCATTTTTAGGTTGTTGATGACTTTGAATCCTGGACTTGGTAGAGTATGGGTGGTTGAGTTCATGAAAGACCCTAACATGTAAGCTTTGTCCTCTCCGATAAGTCATGAATTTAATTCTCCTTTAATTCATTTTGCTTAGTTTGTTTAGTAAATCATGTTGCTTTCTTATATAATGTATTTAATCTGAAAATCATTTGTACTGCAGGATTTTGGTGGGATGTGATGAAGGGTACTCTACTATGAAGATTACCAATTAGCAGGATTTGTTCCTTGCTACCACACATCGATAGATGATACTCCTTTGATCAATTATGTCTTGCGAGAAACTAAAGAGGGGGAAAATAACTACAATATATGTTATGACGGCTTTGGAAGTTGTACTTCAACTAGTATAATTAATATATGCCATATATATATAGTGTGACTCTATCCTCTCTTTTCTTTGAACTTTTTTATGTATTTTCCTTTCAATTAGTTTACTAAAAAGTTATGTATGTACAATAAGTCGTGATGGATTTGGTGGTTGTTTGCTAAATAGCGATATATTTCCTTTCAAATTGTTTTATTACGTATATGCGATCTTGTGAATCAGTTTGTAAACTTATCATAGTAAAGCAATATAAGACATAATAATAACCAAGGTCGGCGGCTTTATCGGTAGTGGAAGGAGTAGAGATACCCTTGAACCAAAGGTCCTGAATTCGAAACTCACCCACTGTTGTTACCAATAAAAAAAATATAAGACATAATAATAAAGACAAACGAGAGAAGATAGACAACGTAGCTACACCATAATCACAATGAACTTGAGTAAATCAAGGGATAAAATGTTTGCTGACAAAAAAGATAAAGTAGAAGGAGGAGCCACATCAGTGCTTCCCAACCTACTCTGGCCACGTCAGACTAAACAATTTTTCAATTAGCCCAAGTGTAAGGCCAACACTTAAGCTTTCGAGGTTTGCTCCCTTTTGCCAAAGGAAATTTAAGGGTTTCTTAAACTATTTAAGGTCCCTTTCGTGTTAGCTTGGGGTATCCTCTTTAATCGTTGACTCTCGTCAGCTTTTTAAAGTTTATGCTTGTGTTGATATTTGTATGCTCTCTTTCTTAGATGGTTAAAGTGGTGTGTTTTCCTTGGTTTATGTTTGCTCCCTATGGAGGAACTTGCTAATCAGTGTAGAAATATGAGGATTCATTTACCATAATGGATTAACTTGACAATGACTTTTTGACCGCTTCCGCTGAAGCAACTGAATGAAAAAGAATTCTAGTTTATACTCACTCTCTCACGTCGACCGTCACATTTGTTTTTTGACACATTTTTTTACTTCAATATTAATATTTTTATAAAATTAAGTTCTACAATAAATTTTACGCTCGCTTGTTAAAATCTTGCCCGCACGGGCATAGTGCAGTCAGATTCTCGGGGTTGCTGAAAGCTTATCAAGATGCATTGCTCCCGTGTTCTAATCCTGCTCAACGCACTTTGGTGGAATTATTCCTGCTCAACACACATTGGTTCGGGGGAACCCAATGGGTGACAGTTGGTTTGATTCTTCGGTGCAACCGTGATTTACCCCTCCACATAGCCTGGGCAAGGTCGTGGGGACGCCCTGGTGAGCGTATTCACCCCTCGCTTGTTGAAATCTTTTTTTGTTTTTTAGCAATATTGGAAGTCCTAGCTGGTGACCCTTTGTATGGTAGTGATATAAGGTTCAACAAATATGGTATTCTCTTAAGTTGGTTATTTTTATTGGTACTCTGTAGTGTTATCAGTTGTTTTTGTGAGTGTAGGTTTTGTATGTATGAGTTACCTACTTCTTTGAGTTCTTGATTTGCTCAAGAATTTGGAAATCAAGTTGGCTTTTATATCATAAGTCAAGAGTTTTCTCAAGGGTTTACAAACAAATCTGATCCCCATTATAGCAATATGATAGTGAAGAACCTTGAAAATGGTTTCTCTTTATGAGATGCTAAACATTATTGTCACTGAGATCTCCTGCCCATCTAGTTCTAGTGGATCAAAGAAGCTTTAGGCCCTGGGTTACAAGTTGAGTTCCATGTTCTTCATCCAAATCATAGGTCCTTAGTTGCTTCACTTAATGTATTGAACCTGGGAGGAAACAAAGGGCTAGGGCTACTCAAGGGAGGAAACTCTTCATTCGGGACTGATCTTAAAACAACAAAATGAATTTGAGCGGGAGTTAAGTTGCCACCATTAAGCTCGTCATAGTGAAGAACGTGAGTTTACTGGATAATGGCCTCACGGGAATTTGGTCAAGATCCCTTTCCTTCAACCCTTTTTAAAAAATAAGTTTCCAAATCCTTTTGGACACAATGAGAAGAAAAAAAATCCAAAATACCCTCTTTCTACAAAATAATAGACATGTTGTCATCCCTAATAGTTAGTTCAATTATAGACCCAGATTCTAATCAATACAACAAGACACTATTTCAGGTCAATCACCATTTCTTTCAGTAAACTGCAGCGACACACGACGTATCAAAACCACGATATGGTCTAGGTGACTACAAAAGTATGGAAAAGTACAACAGACGAAACACTGCTATAAGCTTCAAAGCTAGACGAGATGCTTTAGAAAATGGAGGTCACCCTAACAGAATTATCAGCGGATCCAGTCAAGTAAATGGGTTGTCATTCCCTTGGTGGTTGTGCCAGGGTCTCCAGAGTCACCCTTACCCATGCTGGAACCAAACCTGTAATTCGAGAGTAATGTTCGATACGCTGTTGCTAGATCACATGTACAAAGGTCTAGATCGGGTTCTTACCCGGCGGGTGAGACTCAGCAGCTTTGCAACCACCGGTGCAGGATAGGCGAGTTGAAGTGGCTCAGATGCCTTGCCCTTCTCAGCATGGGCACTGCCCTCCTCGGGGGGGGGTACTGGTTCCCTTCTGAGACTGCTGGGGGTATTTCTCTTCTTCCAGCCCTTCCCTTGGCCTTGATCGTCGTGGCTAGCAGCCTTATCATTCACTTTGCGCTTATGCGCAATCTCCTCGTCCCTTAGTTGGACGGTGATCTCCACTCGGGAGGCAGCATGGTAACACTCCTATGATTCAGGTGGCATATGTCACTCTTTACGGGTTAAGATATCGATTTATAACGACAATAGCATAAGGTATAAACTATTGTTTACCTGAAGAGTGGTAAACCGTGTATATCCCATGCCGTACCAGAGGCGATGGCTCAATCCGCCATAGAAGCGGTCGACCAATACCTTCCTGGTATACCCGAGGTCGGGTAATAGTCGTAGAATGGAGGTGAACTTGGTATAATATTCGTCAACGGTCATCTTATCCGTCATCTTCAAGGCATCGAGCTCTAGCCTCTTTCTCGTCTTCACATGCTCGGGTAGTACTTAGCTCGGAGTAAAGCGGCGTAGGCATTCCAGTCAAAGGTGGGGTCGGCAAGGAATTCGTCTTTCACGAGTTTCCACCAATCCCTAGCGGCGTCTTTCAGATAATACACAGCTATCTGTACCCTCACTCCAGCAGAAGCCTCGAGGGTCTCGAAGGTCGTCTCCATCTCGAAGATATAAGCCTCTAAATTAGCGGGGTCACTCTCACCTCAGAAGTATGGAGGTCAGAGATCTGCGACACTCTTCACCCAATTTACTTCTCGAGGTGTGGGGGTGGGTTTGCACCAGTGGTGGTGGAGGAGCTTGCTGTAGCCGCTATAACTTGGGTTAGCATCTGTGCTACCGTGGCGGCAACGATCTCAGCTATCTCATCGGTAGTCTCTCCACGGGGTCGGCCTCGACCACAACCTCTTTCTGACATCTGAACAATTAACGATTTACATTAGGTACTGTGACCAGCTGGTCTTGAATTTAAGTAGTTGTATCGTCGTTTCAGACGTTAAGGGGTTTCCGTAATCATTACGGCCATTCAAGGTTAGGTTCCTATTTCTCCGTTGTAAAACAGTTTGTAATCCTAACTCGATAATTCTCGGCTATCAGAGCGAAGTGTCGCTCTGATACCACTTTTTGTAACACCCCTACCGCTAATCCTCTAATTATCACCTAATCGTCACGGTCTCTAAACTGATCGTAGCGGAATAACCAAACCAAACGGCGGGTGATACACGCCGCTAGCTGCCCATACGACTAGCAAGGCTTCAAATACAAATAACATCGGTCTGATAGAAAAGAAATACCGAGTTGCCAATAGTCAAACTGTAAACAAACTTCAACAATACTTATATCATACTCCTCACAACAATATCCAAAAGTGATTACCGAGTGCTAAGAGTTAATCCAAATTACAACCCTTCCCAATGTCTACAAAAGTGCTAAGTGTCAACAACTATCCATGTCTCACAATGTTTACAAATCTCAAAATTCAAAAGGGTGTACCACATGGTACACCGGCTAAACAAAAGAAGGCCCTAAGCCGTGTACTATTCGGTACACCAATCAAAAGCTAATCTAGCAAGTGCGCATTCGGGTCATTCTCCGACCATCAACCATTTCTAGTACCTAATAAAAACAGTGCCCCAAGGGGCTCATCAAAAGCTGCATATGAAATTTGCATACCCCGCGTGCTAACGAGGGTACGCCTACTACTTTGTCGTTAACATGGAGTTCATTTTAAATTCAACAAGCATGCAGAATAACAACACATAAAAGTATACAATAACACTACAGCACAAAGCACAACAATGAGGCAAGGAGCGGTTCATGGATCACAATCTCATATCATAGTACACCCTCAAGATATCCTACCACGCGGATAATTCTAGAGTTAAGTTAGTGCGACCTCCGGTTGAGATAGACACAATCTCACCCCGGGTTACTTCTCTCATAACCTGACTATCCTCAGCTTATCTCTTTAGATGGATAAGCTCCAGTCTCACTCCAGTCGGGCACCACTATGTGGCACACGGCCCGGTAACAAAGGAGTTCGACAACGGATTTGGAAACAAATGCTCTGTTATTTCCTCATCCTTGCACGTGTGACTCACAATCCCCCTAACCCAACTCTCGGGTTAGTACTTGTGTCCAGTCAGTGAGTTAGTCAACATTCAACTCACAATCATTCAAACATGGAACACGGTGCTTATCTAGCGGTTAGGTCCCAACAACGTTAGACAAGTCAAGTACCGAGTTAGATTAGTTCACAGACAATCATTCACTCATACCAGACACCCAGCCCATCACAAGGCATAAAGAAATGCGGTAAATCAGATTCGTGCGTTTATCTTGTTTAGGTGATGGAAAGCAAGCACACAAGCACACAAATTAGAGTAACTACGGTAGCATACAGGGCATGAGAAAATCATACCGTTCACCGTCGATCTCGGACTTTCGATTCCCTTCAAGGTTCGACTAACCGGGTCCTATAACATATCACGGAACCGTACGGTTAATTATCTACAATTAACCTAGCTCGTTTCATCTTTAACGTTTTCATGACTTACAATACCTAACTCTTGGTATTTCAACTTACATACTTAAGCTTGTTTAAGCCCTTAATAACCATTTAACATCATTAATCAAGTCTTAATCAACTTTAATATCATTAGCAAACAAATCCCCATCTTAAAGTTCAAGTTATACAAGTTTAAGGCATTTTTGGGTTGGTCCGGACCTTGTATGGGACTTAAGTCCTAGACCAGACCTTAACTGAACTTTTGAGTGATTTTTGTGAGTGGTCCGGGACCTTAGCAGGGACCTAAGTCCCGGACCAATGCATGGTTGAACTCTCGGTGTAAATTAATGGGGTGGTCCGGGTCCTTGTATGGGACTTAAGTCCCGGACCACTCCAAACTCCAACTCTTGGCCATTTTTCTTAGTTGGTACGGGTCCTTGTCATGGAACCAAGTCCCGGACCAATCACTAAGTGAACTTTCGGACAACATTAAGGGGGTGTCCGGGTCCTTGTATGGGACTTAAGTCCCGGACCACCCAAAACTTCAACTTTCGGCCATTTTCTCCTATTGGTCAGGACTTGGTCCTGGACCTAACTCCTGCTACATTTTAACAGATTTTTACTTTTCAAAATTTGTTCCAACTTCATTTTTTCACCCATTTCTTCCCTAATCTTTTCCTAAGCATCTAAACATGTTTAATCATCATTTTGACACTCTAAACCCTCCTAAATCATTTACTAAGTCACCTAATCAAATCTAGCTAAATTACACAATTTTCCTCTTAGTTTTCTAGAAGTTGTAAGTGCAGTTTTGTTTTTGCTTGCTATCTATCCCAATGTTTCCCCTCTAGAGCCATCCTAACTTACATCTTGCATTATTTTCCTTCTTCGATCTACCCATCCATACGCTCACCCTTAACTTAGTTTCCTAAGTGATTAACTATTCAATTTCCATGCTACAACACAACTAATCTTCCTAGGTTGTTTCTACCCATTAAACACCTAAATCATTTAGGTTTGCTACAGAAAATTTGCCATAGTTACCCTATATTTTTAGACATTCCCAAAGCATATTTTTCATCTCATAACATCATTAGCTAACCACATCCTCAAGGGTTTCTAGCAGCACACATTTTATTCAATATACTCACCAAATTTTCCTGCACAACACCATCTACTTCCCAGGTTTTTCCAAGCTTTTAATCACCATTCAAAAATCTCTAAAACAGCTTAATTATTTTCCTCATTATACCACAACATAAACACTACTCAAAACAATATAAACTCCACATTTCAAGCATTCAAAATCTGCTACAAAAGGGCATACCAAACTAGCTCAAAGTAAGTGCATTTACCTTGTATTTCTAGCTTTCTTTTCTCTTCCTTTCTCCTTTCTTCCTCTTCTTTTCTTTGTTCTTGTTTTTTGTTCAATTCGGCAATGCTACAGCCACCCATACCACAATACCAACTTAGGAAACTAACCCTCCTTTTAACCTAGAATCTAACACATATTAAAGGCTTAAAAGGAGGCTTTTACCTTGTGCTTCTTGGTGGGATTTTTGGACAGCAAAAGCAACAATATTCCAATCTAATGAAGATAAAATCGGCTGGAATGGAGGGAGAAGCAAGGCTCACGTTGGATTTTTTGTTTGCCAAGAAAGAGCTAGAAAAAGATGGATTTTAAGACTTTTTCTTACCTTAAAACAGCAAGGAGATGGAGGAGACCAAAATGCTCTTCTTCAAGCTTCAAAATGGGATACAGCCATGGTGGTGAGTTGGAGCTTTTGGGTTTTTAAGGGGTAGAAAATGAAGTCTAAGAGAAGAGGAGTTCAATGGTACAATTTTTGTAGGGTTTGGAGGTGATTTAGGCCTTCAAAAATGGAAGAGAGTGAGAGGGCTGGTGGAGGAGATGCAAATCGCCATTGAAGAGTAGAGAGGAAGAAGAAGAATCAGATTGGAGGGGAAGTACGTGAGAGAGGGCTAGCAAGGGAGGAGAGAGAATTCTCTTACCTTTTTGCTACTTTATGTATTTGTCTTTTAGTGTATAAGGAGGAAAAAAAAGAGAGGGGAGTGTGGGGCTGATTTAAAAATGTGCCCAGTATGCACAAGTGGCTGGTTTTTAATTTGCACAAGGGGGAGTTACTTTGCTTTTATTACATTTAACACCCCACAAGTTTTTGTTTTTGCACTATTCACTCACCGGAACCCGTTTTCCAGAATTTTCTCGTTTAATTAATTTTAATGGTCCTAGACCTTCGCTAATGTCTAATTATTAACATTTGATTGACTAAAATTATTACGGGTCTAGTTAACCCACTTAAAGTCACGTTTTCCCGGTTTCCTCAAAAAACACGCTTTAAGGTTCGTTTGCGCTTTTAATCCGTTTTAAGGATACGTTTTCTTCGGGAATTGTCCCCTCATGTTTATTTAGGCGTAATTAAGCTTCTAAAATCTTCATTAGCCTAATTAATCACTATTTTAAAATTCGAGGTATTTCAGTTGACTTGAAGAGGAACAAATGAAGGGAGTGGGTATCTACTCTCGAGCTTCCGATACACGATGGAGGTAATTACGTAATCTCCTCCCAAATATGAATATAATTGGTTGTTAACATGATTTTTGAAAGAACTGAATGTGGATAATTCGGAAATGTGTGAATATAAACCTAGAGGAGGGGAAATATGAAAATATACTCCATGATTCCATAATTGAGATCTATATGAAGATAGAGAGTACAGGGGATTTCCATAGTTTGTATTAATTTGACGGCAAGGAGCAAAATAAGAGGAAGCAATATGAGTTTGTGAGTTTAGTTTGGAGAAGCAATATGAGTCTGTGTGGATAAGAAGAGTAGCAATTGTAATCAGAAAATAAAGATGTATATAGAGAGTGTTGTGAAAAAACTAGTCGTTAATAGCCGTTGGGAGATGAAAAAGAGCCGTTGGCCTCGTTTCTTAGGGAGACTGACTTCAAGTGTGCGCTCCCATAACAAAGTGGTGGATTAAAAAATAATCGGTTTCTCCTTTGCTAAGGAAGGAGGCGCACAATAGAAGTAAGTCAGCCGGCTGACTTCTATTGTGCGCTTCCAACACAGACAAAAATAAAAAATACACCTGCAGTGTAATTATAGGATAAAACACTGGTAGTGGGGAATTGAGTTGGTCAAATACCCGTCCACCGGAAATTTTCCGTTAGCTTTGGTCTCTATCCTACTTCACATAATTTTTTCGAATGAAAAAGTAAAACTAGTCAAACCTATAGGCTTCAGCGCTCAAATCACACGTAAGACATCAGCCCTTGATTAGAGCCATTACAGTAATCCAACGGTCAAGGAAAAACTGGTGACGCAACACCGTCAAGAAATGTCAAAACAAATTGTTCTTCTTTGAACTTTCCAACGAAGCCGCAGAGTGACTGAATAGATAAGTATTATACTTAGCAGAGAAGAAAGTAACTACTAATGATCAGTAGTATAAATAAGTGATTCACAATAGGCTGAAAGAAGCATCAAACAAGCGCACAAGTCACAACAGTACTCATCCATCAGTAACTTGTTTCCCTCCTTGTTATTCTCTTTACAATTGAGCGCATTCAATCAGCTGAAAGAAATGGTGAGTGGTATCTGGAAGCTGATATATTAATTATTATCGTATAAGACTCTAGTTTCTCACGATATTGAAAACTACAAATATATATATACTTATTAATCATTTTGTTCAATATTTATAAAATTTGATCTCTAAATTTTGATATTGTTGCAGGCTTCACAGATTGTCACTTGCACCGGAGGATTCACCGTTAAATCCGATAGAGTGAATCATTGGATGTCCACCAACTCAGCCGTGGTATAATTTTGATTGCACATATATATATGAACTGATTCATTTAAGCAGCTTCCATTTCCATCTCTTCCAATAATGCAATGGTAAATTTGAGTAATTGCAGGGTGCTAGCTGGTTTACACACGGGAAAGGTCACCGTCTATAACTATGAGTCTAAGGTAAATATTTATCAATGCTTACTGCAATTAAACCTACAGCTGCCAGCCAGTTTGATTCAATTATATACCCTTTGTTTTGTTTCCAAGGTCTTTTACTTATATCATTCATTAGTTGCCTTGAAATAGCATTTCATCTTATCATACAATGGTTTCTTTATTTTTTTGTAGGTGGAAGAGTACTATATGTAGTCTCGGGAGTTCCAGGTTTACATTCATATAGTTAGACTTATTTGCTACAAACAATTATGCAATAAATATCCTTAAATAAACAATATTACTGGCTAAGGATTTTGCTTAGTACACATCAAGTTAATGAGAAGGTAACCCATTACACATAACTCAAAAAAGATGAGCTAAAAGACCAATTACTTTTGTAGAAGTAGTTTTATACAGCTAATTTAAATGTAATTAATCTAACATGAATCTTCCTATTGTATCTGCAGTTAGGGTGCCAAGTTTGTACAAAGCAAAGAATGGATCATACTTGGTTCTGACGACAAGATGATTCGAGTCTATAATTATGCATCAAATCTAGAAAAGATAAAGGAGTTTGAGGCTCACAATGACTACATCAGGTGTCTGATTGTCCATCCTAATCATAATCATTCCAAGTGTTGTCTGCATCAGACGATCATCTTATCAAGCTTTGGGACATGGAAAAAGACTGGATTTGTGACCAAACTTTGAAGGACATACCCATGAATGCAGGTCTCCTTCAATCCTCAAGATTCCAATACTTTTACTAGTGCATCTCTTGATGGCGCCGTTAAGGTAATAATTTTCTTACAACTAACTATACATATATTTGAGGGGCATACTCGTAATCATGAATTTAACTATAAATTTGTCTTTGTAGATTTGGAATACAGGTTCTTCTAATAACCTGGTTTCAACATTAGATGGACATGAGTCTGGTGTAACTGCGTGGAGTATGCGATTGAAGGGAAATTGTGTTTGCTTAGGGGTCAGATGATCATACTGTAAAAGTGTGGGATTTGAAGTCCAATACTTGTGTCAGAACTTTGCAAGGACATTCGAATAATGTCACTACAGTTCGTTGTCACCCAGAGCTTCCTTTTGTAGTTACAAGATCTGAGGATGGAACTCTGAAAGTATGGGACACTGCATCTGATTCAAGTGAGTTCAGTTGTTTAACTTTTATTGGTTGGTTGACGGTTTGTGTTCATACATTACATAACAACCACCGTTGCAACTTAGGTGTCATATATAGTTTATTATAGTAACAATTTATTTTCTCCGTTATACAGTTGTCATATTAATTTTTAACTTTTTCTCTAATATATCTTTTTTTTCTAACTTAAGTTTACAACTTGTCATAGGTTGTTAGTGAGTTTTTGATCTCCATTAATATTTTTAAGAATATTTCATTTTTAGGTTGTTGACGACTTTGAATCCTGGACTTGGTAGAGTATGGGTGGTTGAGTTCATGAAAGACCCTAACATGTAAGCTTTGTCCTCTCCTATAAGTTATGAATTTAACTCTCCTTTAATTCATTTTGCTTAGTTTTTTAGTAAATCATGTTCTTTTCTTATATAATGTATTTAATCTGAAAATCATTTGTACTGCAGGATTTTGGTGGGATGTGATGAAGGGTACTCTACTATGAAGATTACCAATTAGCAGGATTTGTTCCTTGCTACCACACATCGATAGATCATACTCCTTTGATCAATTATGTCTTGCGAAAAACTAAAGAGGAGGAAAATAACTACAATATATGTTATGACGGCTTTGGAAGTTGTACTTTAACTAGTATAATTAATATATGCCATATATATAGTGTGACTATATTCTCTCTTTTCTTTGAACTTTTTTATGTATTTTCCTTTCAATTAGTTTATTAAATAGTTATATATTTACAATAAGTCATGATGGATTTGGTGGTTGTTTGCTAAATAGCGATATATTTCCTTTCAAATTGTTTTGTTACGTATATGCGATCTTGTGAATCAGTTTGTAAACTTATCAGAGTAAAGCAATATAAGACATAATAATAACCAAGGTTAGCGGCTTTATCGGTAGTGGAAGGAGTAGAGATACCCTTGAACCAAAGGTCCTGAATTCGAAACTCACCCACTGCTGTAACCAATAAAAAAAAATATAAGACATAATAATAAAGACAAACGAGAGAAGAGAGACAACGTAGCTACACCATAATCACAATGAACTTGGGTAAATCAAGGGATAAAATGTTTGCTGACGAAAAAGATAAAGTAGAAGGATGAGCCACATCAGTGCTTCCCAACCTACTCTGGCCATGTCAGACTAAACAATTTTTAAATTAGCCAAGTGTAAGGCCAACACTTAAGCTTTCGAGGTTTGCTCCCTTTTGCCACAGGAAATTTAAGGGTTTCTTAAACTATTTAAGGCCCCTTTCGTGTTAGCTTGGGGTATCCTCTTTAATCGTTGGCTCTCGTCAGCTTTTTTAAGTTTATGCTTGTGTTGATATTTGTATGCTCTCTTTCTTAGATGGTTAAAGTGGTGTGTTTTCCTTGGTTTATGTTTGCTCCCTATGGAGGAACTTGCTAATCAGTGTAGAAATATGAGGATTCATTTACCATAATGGATTAAACTTGACAATGACTTTTTGACCGCTTCCGCTGAAGCAACTGAATGAAAAAGAATTCTAGTTTATACTCACTCTCTCACGTCGACCGTCACATTTGTTTTTTGACACATTTTTTTATTTCAATATTAAATATTTTTATAAAATTAAGTTCTACAATAAACTTTACGCTCGCTTGTTAAAATCTTGCCCGCACGGGCATAGTGCAGTCAGATTCTCGAGGTTGCTGAAAGCTTGTCAAGATGCATTGCTCCCGTGTTCTAATCCTGCTCAACGCACTTTGGTGGAATTATTCATGCTCAACACACATTGGTTCGGGGGGAACCCAATGGGTGACAGTTGGTTTGATTCTTCAGTGCAACCGTTATTTACCCCTCCACATAGCCTGGGCAAGGTCGTGGGGACGCCCCTGGTGAGCGTATTCACCCCTCACTTGTTGAAATCTTTTTTTGTTTTTTAACAATATTGGAAATCCTAGCTGGTGACCCTTTGTATGGTAGTGATATAAGGTTCAACAAATATGGTATTCTCTTAAGTAGGTTATTTTGATTGGTACTCTGTAGTGTTATCAGTTGTTTTTGTGAGTGTAGGTTTTGTATTTATGAGTTACCTACTTCTTTGAGTTCTTGATTTGCTCAAGAATTTGGAAATCAAGTTGGATTTTATATCATAAGTCAAGAGTTTCTCAAGGGTTTACAAACAAATCTGATCCCCATTATCGCAATATGATAGTGAAGAACCTTGAAAATGGTTTCTCTTTGTGAGATGCTAAACATTATTGTCACTGAGATCTCCCGCCCATCTAGTTCTAGTGGATCAAAGAAGCTTTAGGCCCTGGGTTACAAGTTGAGTTCCATGTTCTTCATCCAAATCATAGGTCCATAGTTGTTCCTGTTTGTTAACCTCCAAATCCTTCAGCTTGTTGCCTCTTCTACAAGCGGCTTCACCCATCCTTCCAGCATCACCTAGCTTCACTTAATGTATTGAACCTGGGAGGAAACAAAGGGCTAGGGCTACTCAAGGGAGGAAACTCTTCATTCGGGACTGATCTTAAAACAACAAAATGAATTTGAGCGGGAGTTAAGTTGCCACCATTAAGCTCGTCATAGTGAAGAACGTGAGTTTACTGGATAATGGCCTCACGGGAATTTGGTCAAGATCCCTTTCCTTCAACCCTTTTTCAAAAATAAGTTTCCAAATACCTTTTGGACACAATGAGAAAAAAAAATCCAAAATACCCTCTTTCTACAAAATAATAGACATGTTGTCATCCCTAATAGTTAGTTCAATTATAGACCCAGATTCTAATCAATACGACAAGACACTATTCTGGTCAATCACCATTTCTTTCAGTAAACTGCAGTGACACATGACGTATCAAAACCACGATATGGTCTAGGTGACTACAAAAGTATGGAAAAGTACAACAGACGAACACACTGCTATAAGCTTCAAAGCTAGACGAGATGCTTTTAGAAAATGGAGGTCACCCTAACAGAATTATCAGCGGATCCAGTCAAGTAAATGGGTTGCGTCATTCCCTTGGTGGTTGTGCCAGGGTCTCCAGAGTCACCCTTACCCATGCTGGAACCAAAACCTGTAATTCGAGAGTAAGTAATGTTCGATACGCTGTTGCTAGATCACATGTACAAAGGTCTAGATCGGGTTCTTACCCTTGGGCGGGTGAGACCTCAGCAGCTTTGCAACCACCGGTGCAGGATAGGCGAGTTGAAGTGGCTCAGCTGCCTTGCCCTTCTCAGCATGGGCACTGCTCTCCTCGGGGGTACTGGTTCCCTTCTGAGACTGCTGGGGGTATTTCCTCTTCTTCCAGCCCTTCCCTTGGCCTTGATCGTCGTGGCTAGCAGCCTTATCATTCACTTTGCGCTTATGCGCAATCTCCTCGTCCCTTAGTTGGACGGTGATCTCCACTCGGGAGGCAGCATGGTAACACTCCTATATGATTCAGGTGGCATATGTCACTCTTTACGGGTTAAGATATCGATTTATAACGACAATAGCATAAGGGTATAAACTGTTGTTTACCTGAAGAGTGGTAAACCGTGTATATCCCATGCCGTACCGGAGGCGATGGCTCAATCCGCCATAGAAGCGGTCGATCAATACCTTCCTGGTATACCCGAGGTCGGGTAATAGTCGTAGAATGGAGGTGAACTTGGTATAATATTCGTCATCTTCAAGGCATCGAGCTCTAGCCTCTTTCTCGTCTTCACATGCTGCGGGTAGTACTTAGCTCGGAGTAAAGCGGCATAGGCATTCCAGTCAAAGGTGGGGTCGGCGAGGAATTCGTCTTTCACGAGTTTCCACCAATCCCTGGCCCCGTCTTTGAGATAATACACAGCTATCCTTACCATCACTCCAGCAGGAGCCTAGAGGGTCTCAAAGGTCGTCTCCATCTCGAAGATATAAGCCTCGAACTTAGCGGGGTCACTCTCGCCTCAGAAGTATGGAGGTCGGAGATCTGTGACACTCTTCACCCAATTTACTTCTCGAGGTGGTGGGGGTGGGTTTGCACCAGGTGGTGGTGGAGGAGCTTGCTGTACAGCCGCTATAACTTGGGGTAGCATCTGTGCTACCGTGGCGGCAACGATCTCAGCTATCGTCTGCGCACCCAGCTCATCGGTAGTCTCTCCACAGGGTCGGCCTCGACCACAACCTCTTCCTGACGTCTGAACAATTAACGATTTACATTAGGTACTGTGACCAGCTGGTCTTGAATTTAAGCAGTTGTATCGTCGTTTCAGACGTTAAGGGGTTTCCGTAATCATTACGGTCATTCAAGGTTAGGTTCCTATTTCTCCGTTGTAAAACGGTTTGTAATCCTAACTCGGTAATTCTCGGCTATCAGAGTGACACTTCACTCTGATACCATTTTTTTGTAACACCCATACCGTTAATCCTCTAATTATCACCTAATCGTCATGGTCTCTAAACTGATCGCAGCGAAATAACCAAACCAAACGGCGGGTGATACACGCCGCTAGCCGCCCATACGACTAGCAAGGCTTCAAATACAAATAACATCGGTCTGATAGAAAAGAAATACCGAGTTGCCAATAGTCAAACTGTAAACAAACTTCAACAATACTTACATCATACTCCTCACAACAATATCCAAAAGTGATTACCGAGTGCTAAGAGTTTATCCAAATTACAACCCTTCCCAATGTCTACAAAAGTGCTAAGTGTCAACAACTATCCATGTCTCACAATGTTTACAAATCTCAAAATTCAAAAGGGTGTACCACATGGTACACCGGCTAAACAAAAGAAGGCCCTAAGCCGTGTACTATTCGGTACAGCAATCAAAAGCTAATCTAGCAAGTGCGCATTCGGGTCATTCTCCGACCATCAACCATTTCTAGTACCTACAATAAAAACAGTGCTCCAAGGGGCTCAGCAAAAGCTGCATATGAAATTTGCATACCCCGCGTGCTAACGAGGGTACGCCTACTACTTTGTCGTTAACATGGAGTTCATTTTAAATTCAACAAGCATGCAGAGAATAACAACACATTAAAGTATACAATAACACTGCAGCACAGAGCACAACAATGAGGCAAGGAGCGGTTCATGGATCACAATCTCATATCATAGTACACCCTCAAGATATCCTACCACGCGGATAATTCTAGAGTTAAGTTAGTGCTACCTCCGGTTGAGATAGACACAATCTCACCCCGGGTTACTTCTCTCATAACCTGACTATCCTCAGCTTATCTCTTTAGATGGATAAGCTCCGTCAGTCTCACTCCAGTCGGGCACCACTATGTGGCACACGGCCCGGTAACAAAGGAGTTCGACAACGGATTTGGAAACAAACGCTCTGTTATTTCCTCATCCTTGCACGCGTGACTCACAATCCCCCTAACCCAACTCTCGGGTTAGTACTTGTGTCCAGTCAGTGAGTTAGTCAACATTCAACTCACAATCATTCAAACATGGAACACGGTGCTTATCTAGCGGTTAGGTCCCAACAACGTTAGACAAGTCAAGTACCGAGTTAGATTAGTTCACAGACAATCATTCACTCATACCAGACACCCAGCCCATCACAAGGCATAAAGAAATGCGGTAAATCAGATTCGTGCGTTTATCTTGTTTAGGTGATGGAAAGCAAGCACACAAGCACACAAATTAGAGTAACTACGGTAGCATACAGGGCATGAGAAAATCATACCGTTCACCGTCGATCTCGGACTTTCGATTCCCTTCAAGGTTCGACTAACCGGGTCCTATAACATATCACGGAACCGTACGGTTAATTATCTACAATTAACCTAGCTCGTTTCATCTTTAACGTTTTCATGACTTACAATACCTAACTCTTGGTATTTCAACTTACACACTTAAGTTATTTGCCTTCGATCATTACTTAAGCTTGTTTAAGCCCTTAATAACCATTTAACATCATTAATCAAGTCTTAATCAACTTATAATATCATTAGCAAACAAATCCCCATCTTAAAGTTCAAGTTATACAAGTTTTAAGGCATTTTTGGGTTGGTCCGGGACCTTGTATGGGACTTAAGTCCTAGACCAGACCTTAACTGAACTTTTGAGTGATTTTTGTGAGTGGTCCGGGACCTTAGCAGGGACCTAAGTCCCGGACCAATGCATGGTTGAATTCTCGGTGTAAATTAATGGGGTGGTCCGGGTCCTTGTATGGGACTTAAGTCCCGGACCACTCCAAACTCCAACTCTTGGCCATTTTTCTTAGTTGGTACGGGTCCTTGTCATGGAACCAAGTCCCGGACCAATCACTAAGTGAACTTTCGGACAACATTAAGGGGGTGGTCCGGGTCCTTGTATGGGACTTAAGTCCCGGACCACCCAAAACTTCAACTTTCGGCCATTTTCTCCTATTGGTCAGGGACTTGGTCCTGGACCCTGCTACATTTTAACAGATTTTTACTTTTCAAAATTTGTTCCAACTTCATTTTTTCACCCATTTCTTCCCTAATCTTTTCCTAAGCATCTAAACATGTTTAATCATCATTTTGACACTCTAAACCCTCCTAAATCATTTACTAAGTCACCTAATCAAATCTAGCTAAATTACACAATTTTCCTCTTAGTTTTCCTAGAAGTTGTAAGTGCAGTTTCTGTTTCTTGCTTGCTATCTATCCCAATGTTTCCCCTCTAGAGCCATCCTAACTTACATCTTGCATTATTTTCCTTCTTCGATCTACCCATCCATACGCTCACCCTTAACTTAGTTTCCTAAGTGATTAACTATTCAATTTTCATGCTACAACACAACTAATATTCCTAGGTTGTTTCTACCCATTAAACACCTAAATCATTTAGGTTTGCTACAAAATTTGCCATAGTTACCCTATATTTTTAGACATTCCCAAAGCATATTTTTTCATCTCATAACATCATTAGCTAACCACATCCTCAAGGGTTTCTAGCAGCACACATTTTATTCAATATACTCACCAAATTTTCCTGCACAACACCATCTACTTCCCAGGTTTTTCCAAGCTTTTAATCACCATTCAAAAATCTCTAAAACAGCTTAATTATTTTCCTCATTATACCACAACATAAACACTACTCAAAACAATATAAACTCCTCATTTCAAGCATTCAAAATCTGCTACAAAAGGGCATACCAAACTAGCTCAAAGTAAGTGCATTTACCTTGTATTTCTAGCTTTCTTTTCTCTCTTCCTTTCTCCTTTCTTCCTCTTCTTTTCTTTGTTCTTGTTTTTTGTTCACAATTCGGCAATGCTACAGCCACCCATACCACAATACCAACTTAGGAAACTAACCCTCCTTTTAACCTAGAATCTAACACATATTAAAGGCTTAAAAGGAGGCTTTTACCTTGTGCTTCTTGGTGGGATTTTTGGACAGCAAAAGCAACAATATTCCAGCTCCAAAATGAAGATAAAATCGGCTGGAATGGAGGGAGAAGCAAGGCTCACGTTGGATTTTTTTGTTTGCCAAGAAAGGCTAGAAAAAGATGGATTTTAAGATTTTTTTTCTTACCTTAAAACAGCAAGGAGATGGAGGAGACCAAAATGCTCTTCTTCAAGCTTCAAAATGGGATACAGCCATGGTGGTGAAGTTGGAGCTTTTGGGTTTTTAAGGGGTAGAAAATGAAGTCTAAGAGAAGAGGAGTTCAATGGTACAATTTTTGTAGGGTTTGGAGGTGATTTAGGCCTTCAAAAATGGAAGAGAGTGAGAGGGCTGGTGGAGGAGATGCAAATCGCCATTGAAGAGTAGAGAGGAAGAAGAAGAATCAGATTGGAGGGGAAGTACGTGAGAGAGGGCTAGTAAGGGAGGAGAGAGAATTCTCTTCACCTTTTTGCTACTTTATGTATTTGTCTTTTAGTGTATAAGGAGGAAATAAAAGAGAGGGGAGTGTGGGGCTGATTTAAAAATGTGCCCAGTATGCACAAGTGGCTGGTTTTTAATTTGCACAAGGGGGAGTTACTTTGCTTTTATTACATTTAACACCCCACAAGTTTTTGTTTTTGCACTATTCACTCACCGGAACCCGTTTTCCAGAATTTTCTCGTTTAATTAATTTTAATGGTCCTAGACCTTCGCTAATGTCTAAATTAACATTTGATTGACTAAAATTATTACGGGTCTATTTAACCCACTTAAAGTCACGTTTTCCTCAAAAACACGCTTTAAGGTTCGTTTGTGTTTTTAATCCGTTTTAAGGATACGTTTTCTTCGGGAATTGTCCCCTCATGTTTATTTAGGCGTAATTAAGCTTCTAAAATCTTCATTAGCCTAATTAATCACTATTTTAAAATTCGAGGTATTTCAGTTGACTTGAAGAGGAACAAATGAAGGGAGTGGGTATCTACTCTCGAGCTTCCGATACACGATGGAGGTAATTACGTAATCTCCTCCCAAATATGAATATAATTGGTTTTTAACATGATTTTTGAAAGAACTGAATGTGGATAATTCGGAAATGTGTGTGAATATAAACCTAGAGGAAGGGGAAATATGAAAATATACTCCATAATTCCATAATTGAGATCTATATGAAGATAGAGAGTACAGGGGATTTCCATAGTTTGTATTAATTTGACGGCAAGGAGCAAAATAAGAGGAAGCAATATGAGTTTGTGAGTTTAGTTTGGAGAAGCAATATGAGTCTGGTGTGGATAAGAAGAGTAGCAATTGTAATCAGAAAATAAAGATGTACATATAGAGAGTGTTGTGAAAAAACTAGTGGTTAATAGCCGTTGGGAGATGAAAAAGAGTCATTGGCCTCGTTTCTTAGGGAGACTGACTTCAAGTGTGCGCTCCCATAACAAAGTGGCGGATTAAAAAATAATCGGTTTCTCCTTTGTTAAGGAGGCGTACTCTGCAAATCAGTCAGCCGGAGGCGCACAATAGAAGTAAGTCAACCGACAGGCTGACTTCTATTGTACGCTTCCAACACAGACAAAAATAAAAAATACACCTGCAGTGTAATTATAGGATAAAACACTGGTAGTGGGGAATTGAGTTGGTCAAATACCCGTCCACCGGAAATTTTCCGTTAGCTTTGGTCTCTATCCTACTTCACATAATTTTTTTCGAATGAAAAAGTAAAACTAGTCAAACCTATAGGCTTCAGCGCTCAAATCACACGTAACACATCAGCCCTTGATTAGAGCCATTACAGTAATCCAACGGTCAAGGAAAAACTGGTGACGCAACACCGTCAAGAAATGTCAAAACAAATTGTTCTTCTTTGAACTTTCCAACGAAGCCGCAGAGTGACTGAATAGATAAGTATTATACTTAGCAGAGAAGAAAGTAACTACTAATGATCAGTAGTATAAATAAGTGATTCACAATAGGCTGAAAGAAGCATCAACCAAGCGCACAAGTCACAACAGTACTCACCATCAGTAACTTGTTTCCCTCGTTATTCTCTTTACAATTGAGCGCATTCAATCAGCTGAAAGGAATGGTGAGTGGTATCTGCAAGCTGATATATTAATTATTATCGTATAAGACTCTAGTTTCTCACGATTGAAAACTACAAATATATATATACTTATTAATCATTTTGTTCAATATTTATAAAATTTGATCTCTAAATTTTGATATTGTTGCAGGCTTCACAGATTGTCACTTGCACCGGAGGATTCACCGTTAAATCCGATAGAGTGAAATCATTGGATGTCCACCCAACTCAGCCTTGGTATAATTTTGATTGCACATATATATATGAACTTTTTTTTTATCAGAGGGCTACTAATGTAGCAAAGTAACCATTACATGGTTCATATGGATAGGGGAGGTCCCAACCATATCACTGTACAACAGCAAAATCATAAAGCCTCCCACAGTTTACCTTAAATTATAGTTCTAATAGACAAAAGACATAAGCAACCTTTGAGATTGGTACAACAAGTTAAAAGAGGTTGTAGAGCCCTTAAGTATACTCGGGGATTTCTCCATCCAGGCCCCGCATTTTTGTTGACATAACCACCGCATCTGGTTTAGATCAGTCGGTTCAAAAAATAATTTGTTCCTCATGAACCAATAGTTATACCGTTCAAGAGCCTCGGTGGCCCTTTGACACAGCCGACACATCACTTTTCTCCCTCCCAGCCGAAACTGTCCTCTACATATATATATGAACTGATTCATTTAAGCAGCTTCCATTTCCATCTCTTCCAATAATGCAATGGTAAATTTAAGTAATTGCAGGGTGCTAGCTGGTTTACACACGGGAAAGGTCACCGTCTATAACTATGAGTCTAAGGTAAATATTTACTCAATGCTTACTGCAATTAAACCTACAGCTAGCCAGCCAGTTTGATTCAATTTATATACCCTTTGTTTTGTTTCCAAGGTCTTTTACTTATATCATTCATTAGTTGCCTTGAAATAGCATTTCATCTTATCATACAATGGTTTTTCTTATTTTTTTGTAGGTGGAAGAGTACTCTATTGTAGTCTCGGGAGTTCCAGGTTTACATTCATATATAGTTAGACTTATTTGCTACAAACAATTATGCAATAAATATCCTTAAATAAACAATATTACTGGCTAAGGATTTTGCTTAGTACATCAAGTTAATGAGAAGGTAACCCATTACACATAACTCAAAAAAGATGAGCTAAAAGACCAATTACTTTTTGTAGAAGTATGTTTTATACAGCTAATTTAAATGTAATTAATCTAACATGAATCTTCCTATTGTAACTGCAGTTAGATGTGCCAAGTTTGTACAAAGCAAAGAATGGATCATACTTGGTTCTGACGACAAGATGATTCGAGTCTATAATTATGCATCAAATCTAGAAAAGATAAAGGAGTTTGAGGCTCACAATGACTACATCAGGTGTCTGATTGTCCATCCTAATCATAATCATTCCAAAGTGTTGTCTGCATCAGACGATCATCTTATCAAGCTTTGGGACATGGAAAAACTGGTTTTATGACCAAACCTTTGAAGGACATACCCATTATGTAATGCAGGTCTCCTTCAATCCACAAGATTCCAATACTTTTGCTAGTGCATCTCTTGATGGCACCGTTAAGGTAATAATTTTCTTACAACTAACTATACATATATTTTGAGGGGCATACTCGTTAATCATGAATTTAACTTATAAATTTGTCTTTGTAGATTTGGAATACAGGTTCTTCTAATAACCTGGTTTCAACATTAGATGGACATGAGTCTGGTGTTAACTGCGTGAAGTATGGCTTGATTGAAGGGAAATTGTGTTTGCTTAGTGGGTCAGATGATCATACTGTAAAAGTGTGGGATTTGAAGTCCAATACTTGTGTCAGAACTTTGCAAGGACACTCGAATAATGTCACTACAGTTCGTTGTCACCCAGAGCTTCCTTTTGTAGTTACAGGATCTGAGGATGGAACTCTGAAAGTATGGGACACTGCATCTGATTTCAAGTGAGTTTCAGTTATGTTTAACTTTTTGTTGGTTGGTTGACGGTTTGTGTGTTCATACATTACATAACAACCACCGTTGCAACTTAGGTGTCATATATAGTTTATTATAGTAACAATTTATTTTCTCCGTTATTTTTTGTTATGCATGGTGTCTTTGTAACTTGGCAAGTGCTTCTTTTTGAAGCGTATTTCCCACAAACTACTTTGGCAGTAAATTATCAAAAAAAAAACAGTTGTCATATTAATTTTTAACTTTTTCTCTAATATATCTTTTTTTTCTAACTTAAGTTTACAACTTGTCATAGGTTGTTAGTGAGTTTTTGATCTCCATTAATATTTTTAAGAATATTTCATTTTTAGGTTGTTGACGACTTTGAATCCTGGACTTGGTAGAGTATGGGTGGTTGAGTTCATGAAAGACCCTAACATGTAAGCTTTGCCTCTCCTATAAGTTATGAATTTAATTCTCCTTTAATTCATTTTGCTTAGGTCTTTAGTAAATCATGTTCTTTTCTTATATAATGTATTTAATCTGAAAATCATTTGTACTGCAGGATTTTGGTGGGATGTGATGAAGGGTACTCTACTATGAAGATTACCAATTAGCAGGATTTGTTCCTTGCTACCACACATCGATAGATCATACTCCTTTGATCAATTATGTCTTGCGAAAAACTAAGAGGAGGAAAATAACTACAATATGTTATGACGGCTTTGGAAGTTGTACTTCAACTAGTATAATTAATATATGCGATATATATAGTGTGACTCTATCCTCTCTTTTCTATGAACGTCTTTTATGTATTTTCCTTTTTTTTTGATAGAGGACTGGTGTAAAACCAGTTGCAGTTGCGATACTGGGCAAGGTGCCTTTCTCGCATGAGGGTAACAGAACAAACATCGCAGGAGAGTAACAGAAAAAAACAGTTCTACAGCAATTAAGAAACAGCAAATCAAAAGCAGCAGAATCAAGAAGAAGTAGTAGAGAAAACAGGTTGCGGGAAGAGGAGAGTAGGAGATGGGCTGTGCGGCAAGCAGATTTTGGCTTGCACCATTCAAGGGTGAGGCGTTTGACTGATTCAGAAGCCAAGCTCCAATCTGGGGGAAGATCTTCAAAAAACTTTGTTGCGCAGATTCCAGATGGTCCACAGGGCATGAAGATAGCAGGACATCCATAAAACTTTCGTCTTTGGGTGGCAGTAGCTGAGCCAGACCTGGAAGAGGGAGGCAGGTGAAGCAGGGAAGACGACGCAGATTCCCCACCAGTCTAGAAGTGAAAACCATAAACGCCTTACTTCGGAGCAATGCAGAAATAGATGTTCAGAAGATTCAGCTGCTACTGCAGAAGGGGCAGAAAATCTGAGCCAAGGAATAACATTCTTTGCAAAAAGAGTTGTTTTTGTTTGCAGCCGATCGTTGAATAAGAACCACACCATAAGCTCGACACGTGGGGGGGCAAAATTGTGCCAAAAAGCTTGGTACCAGGTCTGTTGGGGTCCTGATCGGGAGGCCGAGACTGCTACATAAAAGGATTTTGATGAATATATCGCACTACCATCTGCTGTCCAGGAAAGGAGATCAAATTCTTCTGCAGTGGAGGGGGCCTGGTGGTTCAGGATAGTGAGAAGGTGTTGAAGTTGAGTATTTCGTAAACAAATAATGGCCTACGCCATATAAAGTTCCATAGCAATCAGTGCCATTCACCACCCAAGTTCAGAGATAGTTGCATATTTCTGGTCATTGACAATAAAGAGTCGTGGGAATAAGAGTTTCAGAGGCCTGTCACTGATCCAGTGGTCAATCCAAAACCGGATTTTTTCTCCGTTACCAAGCGACCAGCGCATGTTGTCCTGTATAACCTGGCTGTAGATTGGGTCCCAGGCAGCAATCGATACAATCGATTTCCAGGTGCCCTTGCGGTTGCAGTGCTGCCAAGAAGGATCCGTGATCGGCAGAGAGATGTCTTGATATATACTGAACAGACCACATTTTTCCAGAGTTTCCCGTTATCTTTCTCAAATTTCCACCACCATTTGAGTAAGAGAGCATCATTTTTTGTTTCAATATTAGTAATACCCAGACCTCCTTTTTCTTTTGGCAAAGAGAGTTTTGACCACGACATAAGAGGCAGACCACGGTTTGTATTGCCTTGCCACAGGAACTTACGCTGCAGCCTTTTAATCTGGTTCGAAACTGATTTTGGTATTCTGAAGAGGCTGAGGTAGTAATTGGGAAGGGAATCCAGACAGATTTTATCAGTACAAGGCGTCCCGCTTTTGATAAGGAGCTGGACTTCCATCCAGCTAACTTCTGCTCGATCCTTTCAAGAACAGGTCGCCAGGATGAGGCACGGCGAGGGCTGCTACCAATATTCAGACCCAGATATATGAAAGGAGGTTGACAAATTTTACACCCGGGAGTAGTTTTTTATTGACTCAAGGAGGTCAACAGACACGTTAAAGGGGATTGCTGCAGACTTAGCCCAGTTGACATCCAATCCCGACATCTCAGAAAAGATATCGATGCATACTTTCACTATTTCTAGCTCACGGTTGTTGGCACCACAGAATATAAGTGTATCATCAGCAAATTGCAGATGTGAAAGCTGGATTTGGTTGTTACCTACACGAATGCCTCCACGGTCCCCCATAAATATTGTTTCTTCCAGGATCCAGTTTAGACCTTCAACGCTGAGTACAAATAGGAGGGGGGATATTGGGTCGCCTTGTCTGATCCCCCCTAGATGGCTTAATGGGCGGGGATGGTATTCCATTGATGAGGATTGAAATGACAGTGGATGAAATACATTCTTGGATCCAAGACCTCCAAACTGCATTAAATCCAAGCAGCGTAGCATTGTGTCAACAAAGCTCCATGACAAACAGTCAAAGCTTTGCTGAAGTCAATTTTCAGTAGTGCCCGGTAGGCCTCTAGATTTAAGCCACGAAACTGCTTCGTTCGCAATTAGGGCTCCCTCGGTGATATGACGGCCTTTAATAAATGCTGTTTGCGATCCTGATATGAGCTTGTCCAGTACTCTACTCATTCTTGTGGCTAGTATTTGGCTATGACCTTGTAAACAACTCCGACAACACTTATTGGCCGAAATTCTTCCACTCTACTTGCTCCAGGGACTTTGGGAATTAAAGTGAGCCATGTTGTATTGCTCCCTTGAGGGAGTTTCCCGGTGTCAAAGAAACTTAGAATTGTGGCCGCAAATCTTCTCCAATAATGCTCCATACATTCCTGATCATATTGAAGTTAAAGCTGTCATTATCCCGGAGCTTTGTTTCCATCAACTGCCCAAACTGCCTGTTTGATTTCAGATTGAGTTGGCCGCGTTGTCAACGCGTTAGCTTCTGTTTCTGTAAGCCGTGGGCGGCAAGAGAGAGGTGGGCTGGATCCACTTCATTATTAGCAGCAATGAGTCGCATGTAGTAACCCCGTATCTCTCTTCTGATTGCTGCGGTTCATTAGTTAGTCTTCCATGGATGAATAATGCCGAGATGGAGTTTCTTTTCCTGTTAATGGATGCTTTACGGTGGAAATAAGTGGTATTTCTGTCTCCTTCTCTGATGTTTTCTCTCTAGAGAGTTGCCTCCAATACCTTTCTTTATCTCTGACTGTTTGCCACAATCGATTCAGAGTTGAGTATCGATCTTCTTCATATGTCGGGTTATGCTGATTGTTTTCTTCATTGCGGCAAGCTGCTCAAGATCCTTCATTGCCTGTTCCAATCGTCTATCGATATTTCCGTAGATATCCCTGTTCCATGTACGCAGGGATTTTCTGATTTCTTTGATTTTAACCGTGAGTGACTTGTTTCCTAGTTTGAGCCATTCTGTTCTGAAAAAACGCTTGAAATCATTGTGGGAGAGCCATCCATTTAAGACTCGAAATGGTTTAGGACCCCATTTAATATCTTGCAACGTCAACTTCATGTATCTGTGATCAGAAGTCTCCAGGGGTTGCCAGCCAGAGATAAATTTGGAAATGCTGAAAGCCATTCGACTTGTGCAAAAGCACGATCTATTCTGCTCATGGAATGTCTGCTTCGCCATGTGTATTTTACCCCTTGCAGATTTTTTCCACCAGTTGCATTGTGTTTACCCATTCTTGGAAATCTACCATGCTGCGGGTACGGCTAAAAGGGTTACTCGCTTTCTTTCGTTTCCAGACAGAACCTCGTTCATGTCTCCCAAGATGAGGATTGGCTTGCGAAGTTGAATTGTGAGAGTTCGTCATATATTTCTCTTCTAGCTTCTGGTTGAGTTGGGCATATAGAAATACTACGTACCCAGAGAAAGGAATCAAAGGCCATTTGAGTTCAATACTGATCCATCGTGTACTTTTATGTGAACATGTAACATCAACCATACTTGAGTTCCACATTACTATCAGCACTGAGTGTCCATCTGCGGGGACTTCCTCAGATTTAGTGTGCCCATGTCCCCACAGACTGGGATTCTCCTCAACAGGGTCGAGCGATGGGTCTCCATGATTCCTATGATGTTTGTGCCTGAGTCGCGGACCTCCTTTCTGAGAAAACTGCCCATTTCTCGGTTTGCCTATTCCCCTGATATCTGGAAGCAGAGAGGTTTGCCATGTTGTTGAGTTAGTCGTTCTTCTACTCGTTTGCTTCTTCTCACTATTTGGGCAAAGTGTTGCAGCGAGGCGTCTGGATTGGGGTAATGGCATTTTAGACGCCTCCCATACTCGAGTTTTTTTGGGCCTCAATGATTTCAGATTGGGCTTCGCGTATGTTGGGTGGGGGGGATAGTGATTGGGCTTGACTTCGACTGGGGTTTGGGACAGGAGGAAGGTCAACAGTTAGGTGTAATTGTGGTTGGACAGGGGGAGATGGAAAGCGGGTGTCGTTGTAGTTGGGTGACTGAGGGAGATGTTGAGTGGAAAGCGTTGATTGGTGAGAAAGTATGTCTGAGGGGGGAAAGTGGTCTGAAAAGTTTGATGGGGAGTTAAATGAGGGAATATGATGGGACTGAAGTCGTTTGTTTTGAGTTGATGAGTGGGAGGTTGGTTGGGAGATGGAATTTGTGGTGAGAGAAAGTTGGTATAGGCAGTCTAGCAGTAGTTGTATTTGTGTGGCAGTGAAAAGGGAGAACGGTATGGGCATTGTGAGGGCGTGCAGAATTCGACCATGAGAAAGGAATATTTTCTCTTTCCCAGGCACAATGGTAATCTCCGAGTTGCTTTTTGATAAAATAAGAGATTGCGGCTGGGATGTAAGATTGTCATTAGGAAGAGGACAGCATACATTAAAGAATTCGTTATGTGTCGGTTCACTTGTCCCTTGCTGCCGGTGCTCTGTCTCATGTTGAGGATTGGAGTTTGCCGGTACTTGGCGGTGATCGGAGAGTTCATCGGTCCAAAATTCTACAATCCCAATTGAGAACACTTCCCCATCAACTTCCACAGGGATCGTTTCATTTATGATTTGCATGATTGAAGTCTGGATTTGAACGTGCGCCTCTAAATAATTAGGGACCAAAGACATGTCTGTTTCTATTTTGAGAATGGTCCCAAGGTGTTTGGTGATCGAGAGAATAGATGCTTCGCTCCAAGCTTGAACAGGGATGCCCCTTACGGCGATGGATGTGTTGCGCTTGTCTACTTGAACGGTTTTGTTCCACGGTGTGAGAGTCCAGCCCCAAGCATTTGACGACTCGTGTAGGAGAAACTCCTGGATACTTGACACGCTCAGAAAATGATGATAAACTTGGCTTTCGATAGACAAATAATATCCTCGATCTTGTTTGACCATGGTGAGATCTTTTTCTTAATTTCCAGCAGGTCGGTGGGGTTTGACGTCGTGACCACTAGCCCCTGGAGAGCCTTTCAGTCATCATAAGGGAGGTGTCTAGGCTAATATAACCTGATTGTTTCTTCATGACTGGGGGTGGCAGGACGGTATCTGGTGATTGCGGCGTAGAGGAGGGGGTGGTCACACTGAGAGGGGGTGGCCTGGATGGTTGCTTACGGGTCCAGTGGAAGGTTGATTTGTTTGCATGGGTGAAGGAGGACGTAGGGTTGATGTTGGTGAACTTGTGGGGTGATAGGGCTGGGTCTGGATTGTAAACCCATCCACCACTGTCCCGTTGGTTTCTTTGATGGCTTGTTCTGCTGAGTCTCTGGATTTATACTCGACAAATCCATACCTTGTCTTAGTGCGAATTCTTGGAGTTTTTGGGGAGTCTTATGCCAACCATCTGGCCATATTGATCAAAGAGGCACCACAGCGTGCCTATTCGTGAGGTTGGGTTGATGTTATCTATGAAAACAGTTGCACCCTGGGCCGGTTTCATCACAGAAGCCATCGTGAAGAAGGTAGTAGATTTGTGAGAGATTGGAGTAGGGGGGAGATCGTGTATTGCTTGAGGAGATGGAGGCTAGACAGGGTGTGCTGTTAGATGGGTGTGTTTGCGACGGCGACATGGTGGTGGCGAGCTGGAGATGGGGCGGAGGATGAAACAGAGTTTAGAGGAAGTAGAGAGAGGTCAGAGCAATCCATAGTGATAGACAAGATCCAAGCATATGTGAATGGATTTGGTGGTTGTTTGCTAAATAGTGATATATTTCCTTTCAAATTGTTTCGTTACGTATATGATCTTGTGAATCAGTTTGTAAACTTATCAGAGTAAAGCAATATAAGACATAACAATAAAGACAAACGAGAGAAGAGAGACAACGTAGCTACACCATAATCACAATGAAATTAAGTAATCAAGGGGATAAAAATGTTTGCTGACCAAAAAAAGATAAAGTAGAAGGAGGAGCCACATCAGTGCTTCCGGACCTACTCTGGCCACGTCAGACTAAACAATTTTTCAATTAGCCCGAGTGTAAGGCCAACACTTAAGCTTTCGAGGTTTGCTCCCGTTTTCCAAAGGAAATTTAAGGGTTTCTTAAACTATTTAAGGCCCCTTTCGTGTTAGCTTGGGGTATCCTCTTTAATCGTTGGCTCTTGTCAGCTTTTTTAAGTTTATGCTTGTGTTGATATTTGTATGCTCTCTTTCTTAGATGGTTAAAGTGGTGTGTTTTCCTTGATTTATGTTGCTCTCTATGGAGTGTTGAAGAAAAACAACACCGACAGCAATTTCTAGAAGATATAGGCATAAAGGGAGGCACAGTCCATTACTGTTGCAGTTCTCGTTTGTTGATTTTTGAAGCAACCAAATGTATCTCTTAGTTGCTGTAGTAGATTTCAGTATGTAGTAGTTAGCCCCTTATTTTGACTACGTAGTAATTGCTGATGAAGAAGCCCTCTATAAATAGGCTTGTACTTCAATGAATAAAATCATCTCTTGCCAAATCTAAAACACACTTACCTTCATTTGAGAGCTTTTTGGTTATCTATATTCAACAATCTGGTATCAGAGCTAGCAATTACAAAATCCACCGTTAACTCCATAGCTAAACTTCAATACCTCCCCGAATCTGCAACCAAAACACCAGTCGCTCTGTTCTTCCTCTTTTGTTGTTGTAAATTAGCCAGTTGCCCAGATCTAGGTGCTTACCGTTCGAAACAGCAACTCCAATTTTTTTGGGTGAAAGAACAAAAAAGATGGGGAGGAAACAGAGAAAGAAGAGAACGAGAGAGCACCTGCGTGTCGAGGAAGAAGAGAAAAATAAATCAAGAGAGGGGGAAGAGAGAACGGGTAAAGAAGCGACTGAAAAAATAAATAAAGAAAAGAAAGAAAGAAGAAGATAAAGAGGTCAAGTTACAGGTTTCTTTTTTTTCTTCAATTATCGTAGAGTCACGAGAACAAAAAAAAAATAGAAGTGATTGAGTGGTCTTCACGTGAAAGAGACAGAAAGGGTGGGTTTAAAAAAAAATAGTGTTTCCCTACACTTGCGGAAAAAGTGCTGTACCACTCACTCCATTTGTGGTCAAGCCATATATATATATATATAAAAGAGTGTTAGTGAGTACGTGAAGGAAAAAAAATGGGTGCTGGTTTCTTTTTTTAAAAAAACAAGGAGGCTGATTTGAGAGTGGAAAATAGTCGGTTAAAAAAAGGAAAAGGAATTGTTGTTGAGGTGGGGGAATATTTTAGTTATGGCTGATTTTCAAGTTGCCGGTGGAATTAAAAAGCTTAGCAACAACAATTATAATTCTTGGTCTTCTTGCATAATGTCATATTTGCAAGGACAAGATTTATGGGAGGTTGTTAGTGGCACCGAAGTAAATCCGCCAACGGGAGAAGACGCACTGCGGAAATGGAAGATTAAAGCGGGTAAAGCCATGTTTACCCTTAAGACGACTGTTGAAGAGAAATTCTCAAGCACATCGAGATGCAAAGACTCCCAAAGACGCTTGGGATACATTCGTGAAGCTATTCTCGAAAAAGAACGACACAAAGTTACAACTCTTGGAGAGTGAGCTATTGTCGATTGCACAACATGACATGACAGTTGCGTAATACTTTCATAAAGTAAAGTCGTTATGCCGAGAAATTTCTGAGTTGGATTCAGACGCTCGAATCGGCGATACCAGGATGAAACGAATCATCATCCATGGATTGAAACCGGAATTTAGGAGCTTTATTACTGCTATACAAGGATGGCAAAATCAACCATCACTTGTGGAGTTCGAGAATTTGCTAGTCGGTCAAGAAGCTTTGGCCAAGCAGATGGGAGGAGCCTCAGTGAAGAAAGAAGAAGAGGCACTCTACGCCAAGAAAGGAAGTGGAATTCCAAGCAGCATGATGGTGGTGGATCCAAGAGGAATGGTGACAAAGGAAAGAGTCATCAAAGAGCAGGAAGTAGTCGTTGAAAGAAGCATGGCAATAACCAAAAGTTTGAAGGGAAGTGTTATAATTGTGACAAGGTAGGTCACATGGCAAAAGATTGCTGGGCCAAGAAGAAAGGTGTGGAGAGTAACATCGCTACTTCGAAAAGTGAAGACGAATGGGATGTGGAGGTCCACTTTGCAGTAGATGAAGCAGAATTAGCACTCTCGGCAACAACACTCAATCAAGTCGACTATGACAAGATTGGATTGTTGACTCAGTTTGCTCGAATCATATGACAGGTGACAACGAGAAGTTAGAAAGCTTGACAAATTACATGGGAAGTCGAGTTTGGTGACAGCCAACAACTCAAAATTACCGACAACTCACATCGGGAATACTGTAGTGTCCCTCAATCCGCTGATGTGAGATGGTATTTCAAAACGTCTACACGTTCCTGGTATGAAGAAAAATCTCCTTTCAGTATCACAGTTAACATCGACTGGTCACTTTATCTTGTTCAGACCAGATGATGTGAAGGATATCGAAACCTTGAGGTCACTGAAAAGCCCATCATGAAAGGGCAAAGGTAGAGTCGATCTATGTGATGTTAGCAGAGGCTGCATACATAGACAAGACAGAAGGAACGAGACAGCAGACTTGTGGCACATGCGGCTAGGCCATGTCAGCTACCCCAAGCTAGACATGATGATGAAAAAGTTGATGTTGAAAGGGCTTCCTCGACTTGAGGTAAAGACCGATACTGTATGTGCAGGTTGTCAGTATGGAAAAGCACATCAATTACCATACAAAGAATCTAGCTATAAAGCAAAAGAGCCACTAGAGTTGGTTCACTCTGACGTGTTTGGTCTGGTCAAGAAAACTTCCATCGGCGGGATGAAGTATGTGGTGACCTTCATTGATGATTTCTTGAGGTATGTGTGGATCTACTTCATGAAAGAAAAGTCTCAAGTCTTTTAAAAGTTTAAAGAGTTCAAGAATACAGTGGAGTCAGAGGTTGGTAAACAGATTCGTAGTCTACGAACTGATAATGGAGGAGAGTACACCTCACAGGAGTACTTAAGCTTTTTGAAGGACTGCAAAATACGACACCAGTTTACCTGTCCAAACACTTCACAACAAAACGATGTAGCAGAAAGAAAGAACATGCACCTAACTGAGATATGTCAAAGTATGATCCATGCGAAGAATATTCCAGGAAGGTTTTGGGCAGAGGCGATGACTACTGCAGCCTTTGTGATCAATAGGCTTCCTCAACAAAGGTTAGACTTTTTATCACCATTTGAAAAGTTATGGAAGATAAAGCCCACAGTCGGTCATCTTCGAGTGTTCGGATGTGTATGCTATGTATTTGTACCTGATCACTTACGTAGCAAGATGGAAAAGAAGGGCCATTAGATGTTCTTTGTAGGATATGACAACCAGAGGAAAGGATGGAGGTGTTGTGATCCATCAACTGGGAAGGTGCTACATATCTCAAAATGTGGTATTTGATGAGTCTTCGTCGTGGTGGTCCTCAGATAGTGAAGTTTCCTAGGGATGAGTTTACAAGATCCCAAGGACAGATGAACCTGAAGACGATGGTACTGAAGAAGGCTTAGATCAAAACCCCTGGCAACTGGTATTCACCATCCACCAGATGAAGAAGGTGATTCTGAAGGAGTGACATCACCTAGAAGATCAAGTAGGATCAAAGAAGCCAAATCCCAAGTATACATATGCGGCCTTGCTGATGATGTAGATGTGAAAGAACCTGAGACGTTCGAAGAAAGCATTCAAAGATCTAGAGTGGATCAAAGCAATGGAAGAAGAAGTGGTTGCAACTAGAGCATAATCAAACATGGGAGCTGGTACCCAAACCAAGAGAGGTGAAGCCGATCTCGTAAGTGGGGTGTACAAGCTAAAGAGCAATGCAGATGGGTCAATCGAAAGGTATAAAGCTCGTTCTAGTAGCCTGTGGTTTTTCTCAACAATATGGATGGACTATGATGAGACATTAGTCCAGTTGCAAAAACTTACTACAGTGAGAGTTCTACTAGCACTAGCAGCCAGTAAAAATTAGAACCTATGGCAAAATGGATGTTGAAGAATGCCTTCTTGCAGGAGAGTTAGATCGAGGCAATCATATGAACCAGCCAACAGGATTCAGAGCTAGATCATCCTGAGTATGTGTGCAAACTAGGAAGGTGCTTTACGGCCTAAAGTAAGCACCAAGGGCGTGGTATGGTAAGATTGCTGAATTTCGTACTCACACTGGCTATTCGATGACGTCTGCAGATTCTAGCTTATTTGTTTAAAGCAAAAGAAGGAAATAGCTATGTGTAGTTATGTGGATGATTTGATCATCACTGGTGATGATTGAAAAAGAAGTTTCTCAGACTAGAGAAAAATCTGTCAGTTCGGTTTCAGATGAAAGAACTTGGACAGCAGAAGCACTTTCTTGGTCTCGAGATTGATCGCACCAAAAGAGGATATATCTCATCAACTCAAGTATTCCAAGATTTGCTGAAAAAGTTTGGATGCTTAACGAAAGCCAATCTCAACACCAATAGAGCCAAATGATAGAATGTGTGTTATGAAGGGAAGATTTGGAGGATGCTATGATGTGATCGACAACTGGTGGGTAGTCTTATCTACTTAACCGTAAACGGCCTGATATATCATTTGCAGTCGGTGTTGTGTTAAGTCGTTATAGCAGAATCCAAAGAAACCTCACTTGGAAGCAGCCGACGAGTTCTAAGATATGAAGAGTACACTAGGACATGATATACTCTATAAGAGTGGTGAAGATTGTGAGCTAGTGGCTATGTGATGCTGACTATGCAGGTGATCCAGACCACACGACGTCGACCACTGGCTATGTATTATGCTTGGGTCCGGAGGAAGTGTCTGGTGTAGCAAAGAGACAAACCGACAGTGTCGTTGTTTAACTACTGAAGCAGAGTACCAGCAGCAGCTATGGCAGCTCAAGAAAGCACTTGGTTAATGCAATTATTTTAAAGGGACTGTATCAGCCAATCAAGTACAACATCGTGCTTATTGTGACAATCTGTCAAGCAATACGGTTAGCGGAGAAATCCAGTCTTCCATGCTAGAACCAAACAAGTAGAGGTGCACTTCATTTCCACAGGGAGAAAGTCTTGTAGGAAGATTCAGTTGAAGTACATCAAAACAGAGAACCAAGCTGCAGATCTGTTCACTAATGGCTTGAGTGGAAAACAAGCTCGAAAATTTTATAATCAGCTAGGAATAATAAAAAGAGATGAAGCTGGTTGTTGAAGAGGGAGGGTTGAAGAAAAATACAACACCAGCAGCCATTTCTATAATATAGATAGGGCATAGAGGGAGGCACGTCTATTATGTGCAGTTCACGTTTGTTGATTTTTGAAGCAACCAAATCTATCTCTTAGTTGCTGTAGTAGATTTCAGTATGTAGTAGTTTAGCCCCTTATTTTGACTACGACGTAGTAATTGCTGATGAAGAAGCCCTTTATAAATAGGCTTGTACTTCAATGAATAAAATCATCCCTTGCCAAATCCAAAACACTTACCTTATTTTGAGAGCTTTTTGGTTATCTATATTCAACATGGAGGAACTTGCTAATCAGTGTAGAAATATGAGGATTCATTTACCATAATGGATTAAACTTGACAATGACTTTTTGACCGCTTCCGCTGAAGCAACTGAATGAAAAAGAATTCTAGTTTATACTCACTCTCTCACGTTGACCGTCACATTTGTTTTTTGATACATTTTTTTACTTCAATATGAAATATTTTTAAGATAAAATATTTTTATAAAATTAAGTTCTACAATAAACTTTACGCTCACTTGTTAAAATCTTGCCCGCACGGGCATAGTGCAGTCAGATACTCAGGATTGCTGAAAGCTTGTCAAGATGCATTACTCCCGTGTTTGAATCCTGCTCAACACACATTGGTTTGGGGGAACCCAATGGGTGACAGTTGGTTTGATTCTCCAGTGCAACCGTGATTTATCCCTCCACATAGTCTGGACAAGGTCATGGGGGCGCCCTTGGTGAGCGTATTCACCCTTCACTTGTTGAAATTTTTTTTTGTTTTTTAACAATATTGGAAATCCTAGCTAGTGACCCTTTGTATGGTAGTGATATAAGGTTCAACAAATATGGTATTCTCTTAAGTAGGTTATTTTGATTGGTACTCTGTAGTGTTATCAGTTGTTTTTGTGAGTGTAGGTTTTGTATTTATGAGTTACCTATTTCTTTGAGTTCTTGATTTGCTCAAGAATTTGGAAATCAAGTTGGCTTTTATATCATAAGTCAAGAGTTTCTCAAGGGTTTACAAACAAATCTGATCCCCTTTACCTCAATATGATAGTGAAGAAAAACCTTGAAAATGGTTTCTCTTTGGTGAAATGCTAATTAAACATTATTGTCACTGAGTACTTCCGCCCATCTGGTTCTAGTGGAGCTGTTGAGTTCCATGTTCTTCATCCAAATCATAGGTCCATAGTTGTTCCTGTTTGTTAACCTCCAAATCCTTCAGCTTGTTGCTTCTTTTACAAGCGGCTTCACCCATCCTTCAGCATCACCTAGCTTCACTTAATGTATTGAATCTGGGAGGAAACAAAGGGCTAGGGCTACTCAAGGGAGGAAACTCTTCATTCGGGACTGATCTTAAAACAACAAAATGACTTTGAGTCGGGGTTAAGTTGCCACCGTTAAGCTCGTCATAGTGAAGAACGTGAGTTTACTGGACAATGGCACGGGAATTTGATTCAAGATCCCTTTCCTTCAACCCTCTAAGTAAATTTCCCTCCTATCCAAATACCTTTTGGATACAATGAGAAGAAAAAATCCAAATAAACTCTCTCTACAAAATAATAGACATGTTGCCACCACTAATAGTCAATTCAACTGTGGACCCAGATTCTAATCAATACGACAAGACCCTATTTCAGGTCAATTAATCTCAATTCCAAAAGTTGTGTCCACGGACATATTCTAAGTTTTATTTTGGTGATAAAATATATTCAGGTTACCCACATATGAAATGCGTTTTTATCTTCTTTTCCTCAATCTTCGTGCTGGTAACAAACTTTCATGGTCTAAATCTCCACGACGCCTTTTTCTTAATTTTCTAAATGGTCAAACAAAACATATACGCCTTTTACCATCTTGTCTATTATTTTGACGTGTCATTTCACAAAATACAATTTTATAAATCTAAGTTTTGAATGATCTTATTATATGAAAACTATATATTGTATAATTTTATTATTTTAAAATTAAAGTGAAAAAACGTGTCAAAAAATAGAAGACGGTGAATAGGACGGAGTTAGGCTCTGTTCGACATGTTTTTTTGTGGTTGTTTTAGTCTGGTTGTTTTAACTGGTTGTTTTGTGGTTGTTTTGTGCTGGTATATATGTGATTATTTAAAACTATTGTTTGGCAGTGTAATTATTTCGTCCGATGTTTTAAATAAATTAATTAAGTTAGTTACATGCAGTGTGTTGTCAATTTTTATGATACGATTATAAATATAAATTTAAACATAAACATAATATAAATATCAACATAAATATAAATATGAATATAAATATGAATATGAATTAAATATAAACATAAACATAGACATAAATAAATATAAACATAAAAATAAATATAAATAATATAATATAAATATAAATATAAATAAATATAAATAATAATATAAATAAACTTAAACATAAATATATATAAATAAAAATAAAGATAAATATGAATATGAACATGAACATAATATAATATAAATATAATATAAATAATATAAATTAAATAAAATATAAATATAAATATAAATATAAATGTAAATATAAGTATAGTATAAATGTAAATACAAATATAAGTAAGAAAGTACAAAAATAAATATAAATATATAGATATATATATAGATATAAATATAAATATAACTATAAATATAAATATACGGTATTCATTCATTTACAGCATAAATTGTTGGTTGTTTTGTGGTTGTTTGTGCTGGTATATTTGTGGCTGTTTTGAAAACTGTTGTTGACAGTGTGGTTGTTTAGTATTTTTCCAAAATAGCAACTCAAGACATACCACATATATACACAAAAATACCATCACCGAACGGAATAGGGATGACAATTTTTTAAATGAATCTCCCGCCAATCATTAGATATACCAAGAAGTGACCCCAAATAGGGCTGTCTACAAAATTCTGAAACCGCGGTATCTGACCGAAATCGAATTGAGTCGTACATGTTTTCAAGCTAATCGAACCGCTTCTTGCAGGATGGTTAACTGAACTGTGTAAATTGACCGATTTTGGTTTCGGTAACCGTATTGAATTTTCTAGAACGGTTCACCAATTATATAAATAATGAAAAGCTTCAAATATTAATATTCATCTTATATAATAATTAATGTTAGCTATATTGAGGGAGTATATATATTATAATATTTTTTGTCACATGAGTTTGATTTGTCACTCATGATTTTGGTGAATGATCAATGTTATACTATAATATTTGCGGTTGGGTCTTATTAATAAAAATATATGGCGATAAAAATCAAACTGAACTAAAAATTAACCAGTCAAAACAGAATAATACAGAAATTGGATTTTAGAAACCAAATTAAACTGTTAAGTGAATCCGATTAACCAAACTAAATGAGATAATAATAAAATTAAATTTTTAAAAACCGAATAAGACGACAGTTAACCTACCATGACCCCCCAAACTCACAACATCAATACATACACACCAGGTACGAGGTGGGAGAATGCTCACACTGTTTGGCAGGCAGGTAGACACTTTGATGTTCATGTGATGATTAAATCCAACTTGCCAGCTGTAGGCTGCGATCTCAATTATTCGATTCGTATCTACTTGGGGCACGTGCATAGAGTGGATGCCGGGATATTTCAGGTGATCTTCCATTTAATCTGACGGAATACGTGCTGAACATTTTAGGTTTGAGGGGCCGTTCGTTCATTGCTTGAAATTTTTTTTTTTTGTCTATCACCCGGTTCATCATATACTCATCATCTACATCCGGGGATCAATTCTGGGTGAATAGGTTCTAGTTTCCTCCCAATAGCCGTTGTGGGGGATCGAACTATGGTTCTCCCTACCAAGTTCAGTCCCAATCACCACTGAACCAACGGGGTATTGGTCATTGCTTGAAATTTTTGATGATGATTAAGCTGTGCATTAATCTTGACCTTTATTGTGGGGATTAACGTCAGTGGAAAAATCTAGTGTTCGTTGAAGACGATACTAAAAATCTTATATTCGTACCAAAAAGATGATAATACCCATTACTTTCCTCTACAATTACTGACGAGAGTGAATACTGAAATGATATTGAACAGGGGTAAAAACGTAAAAGGGATTTGTATAAAATCAGCATCACATTTTTACCTGCGATATGATTAATATGCCATTTTAGCTTAATGTCTCGCTTTTGAACAACAGTCTGTACCTAAAAAGTGGGCCTTCATTCATTCTTACTGTTGTTCAGTTTTTTTGGCCGCAATTAAGTGACCAGGCCGTTTAAATTAATTAAGGGATCCGCCAGTTTAAATACATGACAATGTATAAAAATAATAAATTATAAAACAATTATATATTAATTTAAATAATATTCAATACCTTATATTTATTAATTATCAATTATTTTTCTTTTGTATATATGATTTTAATAAAAAAATTTGTTATATATAAAATTTATGGCTTTTTGTATTTTTTTAATTAGTTTTTTAACAAAAATAAAATTCACTAAAATTAGTAATTTCTTTACTTATAATTTTTTATATACATTATAACTAATTGACTAGAGTTAAAAAAAATCACCATATGGGGCCCCAACGACCATGTACCAAAACTGCACTTACACGCCCTTAAAGACACCCCTATAAATGATATAAATAATATAGATTGAAGTGAGTCCGTTAGATTTTTTAAGAGGTCTTGTTTGTTACAATAAAAAAAAGATGATGTACGAAGGAGAGAAAAATTGTAAATTCTAAGTTATACTTGATGTAGTTACACATAATTATACTAACAATACATTTTATAAGGAAAATTAATATATTTGTTAAATAAATTGTATTATGATTTGATATATTCAAAGTACATTTTTATTATAATTATTGAATGTATTAACAAATGTACAAATTTGTTTGGAATATTTTTGGTCATGTTTACCTGCTTTAATTAATGATTGAAGTTATCTATGAATTTTCCAAATCTACCTTCCTTATTTCCCATAACATGTTCACTATTAATACTTGTCGTTTCTCTTATTTCAAGTAACACTTTGTTTGGATTATTTCGGCCATGCTTGCCAGCTTTGCTAGCACATCGATTGAAAGAATTATGTCTGTTCATATATGTTTAAGCTCACATATTTTTCGAAGTTGGTTAGCAACCCTTAGACTCAAGTCATATACTTTTGAGCCTGCATGGGCATAGTGCGGTCGGATATTCAGGGTTGTTTAAAGCTTGCCAAGATGTGTTGCTCCCGTGTTCGAATTCTGCTCAACAAATTTTGGTTGAATTATTCCTGCTCAATACATAGCCCTGGCAGGGTCGTGGGGGCGCCCCTGGTGAACGTATTCACCTTATGCCAAGTCATATATTTTTGAACCCTTTATTCTCTTACTTCATTAATGTTCTTCATTTTGCCTCATAATGTCAAGATTTACAACATGGATGCGGAAGAAATGGTGGACGACTTTTATTGAAAAAAAAAGATCAAGATACAAACAGATTGCATAAGAGAGTCGCGACTACTTGAGCTCTCTATCTAGGGTTTTTAGAGAATGAATAAAGATGGGAGAGTAGGAGGCGGGTCGATACAGAGGAACGGGGAATTACAAATAGTCCCTAGTACACAGACTAGAATTACAACATTGCCCTAAGACACAAACTATAATATAAAATTACAGAATGATAACCTAGATACAAACTATGTAATTCCAACACCCCTCCTCAAAGATTACAAATTTGAAGTGATGAAGAATTTTAATCTTTGTTCTGCTGCTCCTGTAGGCTGAGAGAAGGGAGGTTGTTCTTGTAAGCCTTACCTATTAAGCACTTTGTCATGATATCAGCTAGCTGCTGACTGCTTGGGACATGTTGAACATCTATCAATCCTGCCTGCAATTTCTCACGAATGAAATGGCAAGCTAATTCTATATGTTTAGTTCTTTCATGAGATACTGGATTCCTAGCTATGTGGATTGCAGCTAAGTTATCACAGTTTAAAGGGATTGGATTGATGTCTGTTATGCCTAGTTCATGTATCAATCTGCTTAGCCAGCTGAGTTCACTGGTTACATATCTCATAGCCCTATATTCCGCCTCAGTAGAAGATAAGGCTATGAAAACTTGTTTTTTGGATTTCCAACTCAGAGGACATTCTCCTAGTTGGATATAATGACCTGATATTGACCTTCTTGTTATTGGACAAGAGCCCAATCAGAATCACAAAAAGCAACTAAATCATATACCGGTTCTCTGTTGAAAAATAAACCATATCCAATGGTTCCTTTCACATAAGAGAGAGTATGATAGGTAGCTTTTAGGTGATCTGTGGTAGGTTTCTGTAAAAATTAACTCAGATATTGGACTGTGTAACAGAGATCTGGTCTTATGTTTGTTAGGAAATTCAATTTCCCTACAATACTCCTGTATATAGTAGGATTGTCTAACCGAGCACCTGAGTCACTATAGAGTTTCAGATTCTGTTCCAGAGGGGTAACAGAACTGCGACATTTTAGCATATCAAAACTGTTAAGATCTGTTTTATGTACCTTTGCTGAGTCATGATGATACCTTGTTTTGTCTCTAGAAATTCCATCCCTAAAAAGAAGTTAAGCCTTCCCAAGTCCTTTATTTTGAACTCTCTGTCTAGTTGTTTTTTCAGAAACTTTACCTCTTTTTCATTGTTTCCTATAACCAGAATGTCATCTACATAAATGCCTAGAAACGTGACATTGCTTCCTTTTCTTTTTCTAAACAGAGAGTAGTCATTTTGGGACTGGGTAAAACCTAAACTCATAAGAAATATGGCAAGCTTCTCATACCATTGTCTAGAAGCTTGTTTTAGGCCATAGATTGATTTGTGTAATTTGCAAACCTTATTTTCTCCATGAACCTTTAAGCCCTCAGGTATTTTCATATACACTTCCTCATGTAAAATCTCCATGAAGGAAGGCATTATTTACATCTAATTGATCAAGGATCCAGCCTTTCTTCATGGCAATTATAATGAGGGCGCGGACTGTGGTGAGTTTCACTACTGGGGGAAGGTTTCCTCGTAGTCCAAACCATATTTTTGGGTAAACCCACAAACCACAAGTCTGGCCTTGAATCTTTCAAGTGTCCCATCTGCCTTAAGTTTGGTCTTGTAGACCCACTTGCAGCTGATGGCACACTTGTCTTTAGGGAGGTCAACTATGGACCATGTATTGTTGTTTTTTAAGGCTAGGAACTCCTCATTCATGGCACTCACCCACCTACGATCTTGACTGGCAGTGGTGTAATTTTGAGGTTCTTACAAGTTTTCTAACTGAGTTGAAACGTCCCCAGAGCTGCTATGTAAAGCACAGGTTAAGATAGTGTTAGAGGGGGTGATATCAGTTAGACTGCTTATGTTTTGATCACTATGGCCTGTTTTCTCTGAGGTTACTCTATTGGCTATGATGGTACTAAAAAGATCATCATGATCAGTACTTGTGGTGCATACATAATCTTGGAGTCTAATTTGTGGTTTTGTAACACGTGTGGATCTTCTAAGAGTGTCACCTTCTAGATGAGTGGGGGCATTTTCAGTTTCAGAAAGATTATATGTTTCTGTTTCATCAGTTTCTGTAGAGTTTGTAGTTTCAGGTATGTGGATAGAAGTAGGAGTGTCTTTTTCTGTTTCTGTTTGTTGTTGACTTTCTCTTTCAGGCAGATCAAGCCTAGCCTTGTTGTATTCTTGTGAAGTGTCTAAAGGGGAGGTTCTGTTCTCATGTCATACTGATTTCCAGTGGCTATCTCGCAAAGGATAGATATTTTCAAAAAAGGTGAGATCCATACTAGTTTTTATTTCGCCAGTTTCCATATTAAGGACTCTATGACCTTTAGTATTGCTGCCCATGCCAAGGTAGATGCAAACAGAGGATCTAGACTCTAGCTTGCTCTTGTTTACTGGAGTGTTTGTAGCATATCACAAGGAACCAAAATTTTTAAGATCACTATAGTTTGGCTTTGTGTGGTAGAGCCTCTCATATGGACTCATTTATCTGTCACTTTACTAGGAAGCCTATTTATCACATGAGCAGCATGCTCACACAAAAATTCTAGTATTTATCTTCTAGGCCAGATTGAAATGAAAGGCTCTTGCTACTTCCATTATGTGACCTTGTTTTCGTTCTACCACACCATTCTGTTGTGGTGTGTGGTAGCAACTCGTTTGATGAATGATCCCTTTATTTTAAAGAAATAGTACCCTCATGTGATTTGCCAAGTTCCTTGGCATTGTCACTTCTAATGATTTTTACCTTTTTATCCATTTATTTTTTTACTAAAACAATAAAATCTTTAATCTTTTGTGTTGCTTCAGATTTATGTTTTAGACATTTGATCCAGGTTCCTCTAGTGTAGTCATCAACTATGGTGAGAAAGTATCTAAAACCCTCTGAGCTTTCACTTTTCATAGGACCGCATATGTCTAAGTGAAGTAACTTAAAAGGTTCTTTGGTTTTGATAGTGGATTTGGGAAATTTAATTCTTTTGGCCTTGGCCTTGTAGCAGATGGTACAAGGAACAACAGTGTTAGGATGAACTCCTTTTATTTTTCTGATTTCACAAAGTTTCTTTACAGGAATATGACCCATTTTACTGTGCCATAAGAGTAGAGTTTCTGTTCTATCATTTCTGTCTATTTCGTTACAATCATAAAAACTAACACATGATGTTTTTTTCCCTATTTAGAATAAAACCTTGTAGAGTAGAAATATCAAGAAAATACAATCCAGAGTGTTGTTTCCCAATTTTAGTCAAATTTCTGCTTTCACAATCCTGCAGAGCACAATGATCATCACAGAAAACAATTGAGGCACCCAGATCTTTCACTAGTTTTCCAACAGAAACAAGGTTGAAAATGAATGCAGGAATAAACATTAACGTCATCATAAACTAAATTTCCCACACCAGAAACATTCTTTTTATCCCCATCAGGTAGGGTAATTTCTTTCTTGTAAGTCAAATTTTCAAGATCTCTAAGGTTTAGTTTATTTCCGGTTACATGCTCAGTAGCACCTGTGTCGATTATCCAGCAATATCTTAAGTCATTTGCTAAGCATGTAGCATTCGTAACTATAGATTTCACAGTCGAGAACTTACCTGAAAAGTCTCCAAAATTTTGCTGTTTCTCACTGGGGTTGGCTTTGTGTTGGAGGTAATGCACCAGTTGGTCCAATTGTTCCACACTCAGCCCGGTTACTGGCGAAGCTGGTTCTCCTCCACCAGTGCTGGAAACTGATGCAACCACAGCTTCTTTGTGTTGCCTCTTGTCTTCAGACCCGGGGAAACCGTTGATCCACCAGCAATCGTTCTTTGTGTGCCTCAACTTCCCACAGTGTAAGCATTTTGGAGGGCTTTTCTTTCCTCCGTTCTGGCCCTTACTAGTGTTCTTTGCATTCTGAGGTTTGGAATTTGAGGTATAGGTATTTCCTCGCTGTTTTCCCAGGTTTGGTGTGGAAACCTTGAAGCCTAGGGTTACTGTCTCTTCTGGGTTAGCTCTCCCCTCATCCACTAATTTCTGCTTTTCTTCGTGTATGACGAGTCCGAGAGCTTCTTCCAGGCTTGGCATTTCCTTCATAGCAAGGATCTACCCTCTGATCTGGGCGTATGTCTTGTTTAGGCCCATCAGAAAGTGCATCAATTGATCCTTCTCCCTCTCCTTGAGTCGAGTCTGTCGATCTTTGCAATTTGCGAAACAGGTACACGCTTTGATTGGCCGCGACAAGTCGTACTCAGTCCAGACTTCTCTCATCTTGGTGAAATAGTCGATTACGGAATCTGTCTCTTGTTTGAGGTTCCCGATTTGGTTTTTGAGGGTGTGTATCGTCGCAAAATTGCTTTGCTCATATCTCTTACTGAGCCACCTCCAAATTTCAGCGGGGTCGTCACAGAACATAATACTCCTTGAGATGTTAGGGGCTATAGAAGAAACAAGCCAAGATACCACGAGAGAGTTTGCGCGACGCTAGAAGCGGAACTTTGTGTCGTCTTCTTTCTCCGGCCGTTTGATACTCCCTCGAGAAACCCGTACTTGTTCTTTGCCATTAGCGCCGTCTTTATGCTCCATTTCCACGCTTGGAAACCCTCTCCGGTAAACTTGGGCGCAAGCGATGACCCGGTTGTTCAGATGGGTGAATGTAGAATGGGCTATCGGTGTCGATTCCTGAACCAGAGGACTTGTCGACTCCTGAACCAGAGGACTTCTCCGCATTCTTACCTTCTTCTTCCATGAGGATGTCATTGTTTGGATTCTCCATTGTTTATTTGAATCGCTCACTGCTCTGATACTATGTCAAGATTTACAACATGGATGCGGAAGAAACAGTGGAAGACTTTTATTGAAAAGAAGAAGATCAAGATACAGACAGATTGCAGAAGAGAGTCGCGACTACTTGAGCTCTCTATCTAGGGTTTTTAGAGAAGGAATAGAGATGGGAGAGTAGGAGGTGGGTTGATATAAAGGGATGAGGAATTACAAAATAGTCCCTAGTACACAGACTAGAATTACAACATTGCCCTAAGACACAAACTATATATAAAATTACAGAATGATAACCTAGATACAAACTATGTAATTCCAACACATAATAATCATTGAATCACGATATATCTCAACATTTGAAAAAGAAACAGGCTAGGTAAGTACTCCAATTAATTTAAGTTTCAGATTTATAAAAGCATTGTAAAAGAATTATGTAAGGTAGCATTTCGGAAAATTTCCCGGTATGAGTGTTTGGAAGAAATTTTTAGTTAGCTTATTGCAAACCTTGTCGAAACAATTTCCAAACTAGTTGTTAATGTTTTGTTATGCCTCACTATCCGTGGTCTGATATTCCAATTGCACTATATAGTTTAAAGTCTACTTGGTTGGAGTTTGTACTACCAAACCAACCCCTATAAATAGAACATAATGAGTCATCATTTCCAATTTCGCTTTGTTTAAAATGAAGTTTGATTCTATCATAAAATCTGCCAATGCCATGGTTTTGATAGTTGTTCTGGGAATATAATAAATTTCATAATATATTAGTTTTACTGTATATTTCACCCTCCTTCTGAGAAGCATTTGGATTGTTTGTTATACGTTTTAGGTGATACGGCTGAAAATATGACCTTAATTAACTTTCTAAAAGTAATTAGCAGGGCATACATAATTTTTCTAAGTTAGTGTATTTGGTTTATGAGGTACACAAAATATTTCCCGTGTAACGCACTGGAGCTTCTTTCTTTCTGTCCTTCATAACCAATACTACTGGCACTACCCACTCTAATATTGATTAGTACAGAAAGAGATACTGCCTTGGTTTTGGAACCTCTAACTTGGAAAGCTCTATTATCATTTTCTTTATCTTTGTGAATGCATTAACACACTCTTTCCCCCACTGAAACCTTATTCAATATTTTTGGGTGGAGAGAGGTCTAACACTATTTGAGTCTTTTCCGGATCAGTCACGGTTCTCTTTTGTTCCATAATGAATCCAAAAAATATCCCTTTGTTACTCCAAAGACGTATTTTTCCAGACTGAGTTTATCTGATATTTATTTGTAGTTTTGAATGTGTCTTGCGAGTCTTCATGTGTTGCTCTTTTGTCATTGTGGACTACAATATCATCAACATATACTTCGACATTTATAGTTAATTAATTTTTGAAAATAATTGTAACACCCCTACCGGTAATCACACAAATATTTCCTAACCCGTCTCAGTTACTAACAACAATGCAGCGGAATTCAAACTACAACCGGTGGGAGATACATGCCGTTAGTCACCCACGTGACTAACAAGGCCAAATCCAATCCAATCCAAACAATCAATACAAATACAATATCGGTCTGATGGGTCTTATACCGAGCACTCTATCCAATGATACATTCCATTTCCTTAATCAATTCTCAAACCAAATATAAACTTCAATTCCATAATATACAAATACAATCTCAATTTTGTTCTATACTGAGTATTTACAATTCCCAAGTCTATCGATACCTTTCGGTCTTACAATTCCATAATACAAACGAATACAACTTCTTAAACAGCCACCCACGCTTACATAGCAACCTGTCTACACTCAAACGGTATTCGGCTTCATTGTTCCTGTAAAATAAAAACAGTGCCCCAAGGGGCTCAGCAAAATGCTGCATATGAAATTCGCATACCCCGCGTGCTAACGAGGGTACGCCGACTATTTTGGTCGAGAGCATGCGATTTATTTTATTTCAATCAACGTGCATACAACGTACATTATATATGTACATTCACACAAACATCAACATCCAACCAAGGAATACAATCACACTAACACAACAAGTTTGTAAGTTAGTATCGCTTAATCTTAGGCCTTGAGAGTTCTACCTCGCTATGCCTTACTTAATTACAATCTTACCCACTCACTTGGATTACTCTTACTCTCAACCTCAATCGAGTTCTACAATGCTCAACTCAATCCTCCACTCAATCTCAATTCTCAAGTCTCTCAAGGTTCAACTCAATACTCAATACTCCAATTCTCAAATCAATTCTCAAACAATTTCTTAATACTCAAAGGCATCTTTTAAGTCTTTGCACACGACCTCCGGGCAGGGTCATACACAAGACCCACCACCGGGCTTACAAATACAAAAGGAGCTATGCATTTAGCTCCTCAATTCTCAAATGTCCAGTTCTCTACCGGACTACTCAAATTCCCAAAACTCCTCTCTCGGAGTCATTTCACAATCTCATGGATTAGCCTAGAGGTATCTCTTGATAACATCTATTGACTTAGGGAATTCCTCAATGTCTACTATTCTAAGATTTGTGGTTTTACCCAACTTATCGAATACTCTCATGTTCGGGACATTGTTCATTTTAGTCGGTTCCTCTCATTGGGGTTCGACTATCTTTCTAAGGGGTTTGATGATCCCTTACCATACTTTATTTTTCTCAAGGTTCAAGTTTGAACACTCATCAATCCTCTAAATAGAGGTTACTTAAATACTTCACCATTAATTGTTTTGTGGATTAGGTCAATTCGGTTCTCTAATCCTTATCAGGAGTTTACTAATTCCCGTACAATTCTCTCACATTCTAGTGAGTTTATAGATTTGCATTATCGTTCCTTGGTTTGATAGTTTTGGTGTGTTTCCACATTTTTTATATTCGCAACTTGACTCATTCTACGAGTCGCTACTCAACCAAGACTCAACTATGAGTCGCACTACAGTGCTTATTCACACTCATGCAATTCATCCACAATCACACATTTCATGAATTATACAACTTTAAATTCAAAATACAAACCAACATCAATCAATACAAACAAGCACTACAAGGTACAAACAATCCGATTCGTGCATTTATCTTGTTAAGGTGATCACACAATCAAACAAGCACACAAATCAGAGTAACCAAGGTAGGATACGGGGCATGAGAAAATCATACATTTCACCGAGGTTAGCTTTACCATGTGGCATCATGTTCCTCGGATCTCACTTCTGAATCACTAATCACATATCAAGTGATTCTATTAGCATTAAGGTGTTACGGTATGTAAACTTAAACTCCCGTACTTACCCCGTTATCCCGTTATTCCTTAGTTTGTTCAAGTGTCCTTAACTCACAACTTTCTCATTCACTTCTAATCTTTTTTATACTTCTTAGGACCTTTAAAGGTCACCAAACACTCCTAAACATCATCTAAAACCAATACCATTCAATCCCACATCTTTAGAATGCATTAAAACACTTTCTGTTCAATTTTTGCCTTGGTCCGGGTTTGTGTCCGGGGTCACAAACCCGGACCAACCACTGAAATTCATTTCTGGCATGTTTTTGCATAGGTCCAGGTTGTGTACTGGTTTACAAACCCGGACCAGTCCCTGGGGTGACTTTCTGCCTAATTTTTGGGGTGGTCCGGGTTGTGTACCGATTTGCAAACCCGGACCAACCCTGGAACTATCAAATTTTACAGTTTTCCACTAGTTTTCAACCCTAATTCACCTCTAGTCATTTCCTAACCTTTCCACATGTTCCCTACATGTATAAACACTCTAAAACACTCCTTAATCATGTTCTAAACCTCCTCATCAAAACATTAGTCAAATCTTCACTCAAACCCTTGCTCAATTTCTACAGATTTTTCCTTCCTTACTGTTACAATTTGCACACTTGTGCATTTTCAACTTCCTTTTGATAGTTCTTACCTCCTACCAAACTTACCAAATCACTTAATGACCATTCCAATTCATCCCAGGTATATACAATTCTAAAACTCAAGTTCATCTTGTTTCACGAGTAATAAACACTAACTCTTTTCTAGTTTATTCCAAATCACTATAACACCCTTTTGGTACAGATTTTTGTCTCTCCCCAATCCATTCTCCATTTACCATTCCAAGGTCATTAATTAACTCTACTCAACCCAAATGAACACTTAAGTTTCCCTCACTTACCAAGTCACCTATAAACATCATTTCCTACTAAAATTTTGCCATAACCTCCCCATAAACCTTACATGTCCACATTCTTCTATTCTCATCCAATTCAATCCTAATCTAGCCACACCCTCAAAGGGTCCTACCAGCACACAAACTCAATTCAAAAACTCACCAAACAACAACATAAACACAATTCCCAAATCACTTGGTTCCAAGGCCCTTAATTCAAACCAACATTTCACAAATTCTCTCAAACCTCAACCAACCACATTATTTCTCATATTTTGGGTTCATTATTCAATTTATCCCATCCCAACTTCTAAAACAATTAAAACAAGTATTAAGGTAGATTTCTTACCTTAATTTCACAAGTTCCTCTTTTAATTCTCTCTTGCTCTTCCTCTTCCCAAATCCGGTCAAGTGGGAATGGAGTTGCCCAAACTCCATCCCAACATTCAAGGAACACAAAAATGCATATAATTAAAATCCTAACCCGTGGAAATACCTAATCCAATGAAAGGCTTGAAACACCATAGTTAGGGTTTACCTTTTGGAGCTTTTTAACAGGGGTTTTCACCCTTGAATCAAGAAGGGGGTTACTCCACCATCGGAGGGTTGAAACAAAGCTCCAAAACAAGAAGAAAACAAGGCATGAGAATGGCAAAAATCGGTCAACACAGAGAAGGAGGAAAAATGAGTTTTTCATGAATCTTTTTACCTTAGGAGAGATAGGAGACTCCAAGCTACAAGATGGTGCCATTTTCTATTCAAATGGGAATAACCCATGGAGATGAAGTTCATCCTTTTGGAATTCTAAAAAGAGAGAAGTGTAAGCTTGAGGAGGAGAAGAATATGTATTTTATTTTGCATTTGGAGTTTGTATATGGCTAGAGCATGAAGGAGAAGGTGAAGTATCCATGGGGGTTTTCAAAATCGCCCAGAAAACCGAGAGGAGGAGGGAGACGGCTGGTGAAGAAGAAAGGAAGGAAAGAAAGGGAAAAGAAATGGGAGGAGAGAGAAGAGAGGGGGCCCTTTTTACTTTTTTCTTTTCCTTGCTTTTTGACTTTTTAATTAGCTAGGTGTGTGAGTGTGTGAGGGATGATTACATATAAAAAACTGGCCCACATATATATGCAAGCTGGAGCATTTTCGTCTTTTATAGAAAACGCTTGTTAATTTACCCGGTTTTAGCACTATTCACAACCGGGCCCGTTTTCCGGAATTTTCTTGTTTCTTTATTTTTAATGGTTATGAAGCTCCCATTAATGTTTATTTATAGTTATTTAGTGAACTATAAATTTTACGGGTTTATTTGACCACTCAAATTCACGTTTTCGGGTTTTCTCGAAAATGTGCGTTAAAGCTTTATTAACGTTTTACACATTATTTGAATCTGAATTCTTCGAGAATTGTTCCCATACATTATTTAGGCATTATTAAGTCTTTTAAATCCACCTAAGACCCTTGTCGAGGTCATATTCCACCTACGGTCACATAACGCTCAATTTAGCGTTTTTCACTTTTTAAGCATTTTCTCTTTTCTTTTGGATTTATTTTCTTTACCAAAATTATTTAGGCACTAATAGGCCCTCAAATATCGTATTAGAGTAATTTAATCACCCTAATTAGGTTCGGGGTATTTCAATAATGTATAACTTTCTCTAAAAAGTTGATTCAACAACTCCCGGTCTATACGGTCTGACATTATAACATAATGTTATTCTCAGAGTTCTTGCAATGGAAGAATCAAGAGAAAATCTTATTACTTCATCGAGAGAGAGAGTTTTACATTCTATAGAAGAAAAGAATGTGTTCTCAGATTAAAGAAAGGGCTACAGTAGTATCGGGTAGTCATACAAGACAGGGGTATATATGAGGGTACTATAACTAAACTATGTACCGCAAAATGTTACGCATAAAGTACCTAGAATACAGACTAGAACCATTACATAATATTGAATATTACATAGAGCCTAATACAAACTAAGTCCATCTCTGTATACTCAATACCCCCTCAAGGAGTACAATTTGTACTGTTGAGATGAAGTGGAAATTGTGCCCTTGTTCTGCTGTTATCCATGATCATTATTGTCCTGCGACCAATGTTAGTAAAAGAATGATGATAACTCTTACTTGTCAAATGTTTCGTCATCATATCGGCCAACTGAATGTGTTGGGTACATGTTGTACCTGTTATTAAACCTCTTTGCAATATTTCACGCACAAAATGGCAAACTAACTCTATATGTTTTGTGCGTTCGTGAGAGACTTGATTTTTGGTATGTGAATGGCCGGTGAATTGTCGCATTTTAGTGGTATTGGTGGATGTTTTTAACTCCTAATTCATGTAAGAGTCTGCTCAGCCAACTTAATTCGGCTGTTACATGCCTCATTGATCTGTACTCTACTTTAGCAGAGGACAGAGAAACAGAAACTGTTTTTTTATTTTCCAACTTAGGGGTGAGTCTCCTAGTAGGATATAGTAGCCTGAAACTAATCTTCTGGTGATTGGGCAAGAAGCCCAATCAGAGTCACAATAGGCTACTAGATCATATGTAGGATCTGTGTTGAAGAAAAGATCGACACCTGGTGTGCCTTTTATGTATGAAAG
>CM041779.1:67940968-68042052 GCA_023374045.1 Limonium bicolor | reverse complement strand
TCTAATCCTCCTTGTCTTTAGTTTACCAGTATATATATATAATTTCCTTACTCCATTAACCAAAATCGCAATCCTCTGATTATATATTCCTATAATATAAATATACTCATTTCGAATTAATAGTCATACTAAGTGACTTTCATCGCTTAACCTTGGTGTATATATAGTGGCACACTTGTGCCTATAATTGTTATTATTATCAACAAATATATCAATTCCCATTAATTCTAACTTAATAATTCAACCACCATTATATAATTTCCACACCGTTTGATCAATTGTTCCAACCTTCCAGTATATTTATATATGTATATACATATATCTATCTAATGTCTATATATACGTATATGTATTCTAATATATATATATATATATATATATATATATATATATATATATATGTGTGTGTGTGTGGTTGTGTGTGTGGGGTTGTCATAAGTTCAAGGTCATACTTATATGACATTATTACCCTTGACTTAATATATAACCCTTACTATGTATATTGTATGTATAAGTATATTCTCATAAATTTATGTTACAAGAATATATAGATTCATATCTTCTAGTCTTTAATCCATCATATATATATATATAAATTCATATAGGTATAGAAATTTTCATATATCTAATATCAACCTTAATACCTACCAATCGACACCGATTTAATAAAAGGTTCCTTAATTATTTAATCCATCACTTAATCAGTTTACCAAAACATATATTACAACTTACTAAGTTACTACTTAATCATTTGAAGTTTGCCCAATTAATACCTAGATATTTTCTTCTTTTACTTGGTCCTAACCCAACTATTCCTTACCCATTAAGTACTCTAAACCCATTATTTAACATCACAAGGTTAAACTAGCCCATAACATTTTAGTTCAATCCTAAGTCCAATTCGATTTTGACATCATCGGCCATTCTTAACCCTAATTCCAATTTGACTTGTTGACCATTTGACCCACTGCTGGAAAAAGAAGAATAAACAACGCTTAAGTTTGGCATTTAGAACGTTTATTTAGCGTAGTTTATTCGAGCGACGCAAATGGTAAAAATTTTAAATGACGCTTTCAAAGTGTTCCTTATATCTTTAAAGAGCGCTTATTGCAAAGCGTTCTTTTAATGCGAGAATGATAGGAACATAAAAAACGCTTTAGCCTAACAAGTGTTCTTTATGCTTAGTAAAAAACGTTTATCACATATAAGCGTTTCTTATGATGGTTAGCGGGAGAGTTTAAAGGAACACTTATATGGATAAGCGTTCTCTATATCTTCTTTTTTTTTCAGAAATCTTTGTTCCAACAAATGTACAGATATCATCATCACAGATCAATGCATTGTTGCATTTCAACAACGACCGAAGCCATCACAACAAACTGTAACAGAGAAATTAAAATCTTGACTAATTAAATTTACAGCATTCCAGGCCAATTGCAACAAATCAGCCAGTATTAACAAGATTGGACAGTATTAGTACCAAACATGCAGACAAAATTTAATTACAGTTAAAATCCAAACACAGATGGAAGCTACTAAGTACTTTTGTGTACTGCAATCTGTAGAAATTTGATAATGCAGGAAACTGCATTTTTCATCAACACAACGTACGCAAGGGTATGGACATATATAATGCAACAAACTGCATTTACAGATGCAAATTGGTTCATTTCAAACAGCGCGCAATGATCATGACTTCTGTCTCATCTTCATGTAGTATTGCTTTTGTCCAGTAAGCGCACATGTGCTCCTTGACAAAATCAGATCAGCAGCTGAATAAGTAGCTCCTTGTTTTCAAAGAAGGTGTAATAAGCTGCACGCAAGAATTATAAAAGCAATTAAGTACACCATTTAAACTTATCCAACCATGCACAAACAGTTAAATTGCCTATTCAAACACAAAACTTATAACACATACTAGTCAATTACTATTTTCTCGATTTTGGACACGATGTCGAACATGTATCGCATCACAAAATATCCACAACTGCTGTTATCCGGTTGCTAGGACACTATTTTCAATAAATTATATTATTATATATACATACATATACAAAATATATTTAATTATGCATGGGTAAATAGAATGTTTTTTTACCTTCTTCAAATACTGTATATTCAAAGGAAAATTCATAGCACTGGCATTGACCATACCATCTCTAAAACCACTGAAATTAATTAAAACAAGCATTTAAGTGACAAGTAATAAGAAAAAGGTATAAAATTTTATTTTTGAAATGAAAATATGCACAATTTACTTACTTTGTCAGCAGAACAAAAATGACGATGTTTCTCCTTATTCCACCAATAGGGTCAATCACTATACAGGACGATGTGTAAGTACACACCACTAACAACAAATCAACTTCAGCTTTGAAATATATATGAGTTAACATAAAACAATAAAGACAAAAGCAAAAGGTGGTCAAACTCGCTTACATCTGATGATATGGTATGAGCATAAATCAGCTTTTCCTGCTAACCGCCGCAATTATGGCATTGCGCATATGGCTCTAACACGCAACACTGTCTCTCATAGCTTCCTCCGAAGACATGATTTGTGGACATAGGAAGGTGATCGAATCTTCCATTTTCTTTGTCACCAGCCTCGATAGTAAGGGCCTTTGATGACAAAGGCATTAAATTAAAATTATGTATACACAAAAAACTTACTATTAACATTGAGAGAGAATAAATGTGATACTTACAAGCAGTAGGATTGAATCACCGAGATGTTCAACATATCACCAAGCAGCAGCTCCTTGACATTGCTAATACTGTTCAGCAACTCCGGGGTTTGTTCGTGGAACAAAAACGACGGAACCTAAGGATGAACTGAATGAAATCATCACCCTCCGAGTATCAAGTCATATAAGATCCGGTGACGCTTTCCCAGTGTATTGCAAATTTGGAGAAGAATGAAATCTCGTCGAAGTGGACTGATGTAGTGACATCCTGCTGACCCGATGGTCCCTTTCCTTTCAACGCACTAACTCACTTACCTTTGCCAGCAATAGGAAACAGGTGTGTTAAGAAATGACAGTAGCCTACGTTAGAAAATATTCTCCCAAAATACATTTATAGGAAATGGTAAATTAGTAAACAAAATTTATATAAGTTGTTTTGCTTACCGTACTATCAGATAAATCCACCAGATTGCAAGGCCATGGTACTTGTGAGCCACGTGCTTCAATGACAGTGCTCAAATCATTCCACTCTATCGGTAGTGGAATGTGATCACAGCCTTGACAGACACTGTCGATCGTCACACGGACGTACCAGGCCGGAACCCGCTTAAAATGACACAGTGACGCCAAATCAGTCTGTAGAATTGTGCCTACTGCAACCACAAAGGTGCCATGTTCATTGATCTGCAGAAGACGACACTTGGTTCCCTAATAAATGAATACAAACAATTAGATTCATACATTACAACATGCATACATTTGATTAATTGAAAAAATAAATAACGACAAAGCACTAAAATTCACACATACCTGAAGCTTGGCATATGGGAATGGATCAGAAGGTGTAGGTACAGTGTAAGAAACTGAAACCTGAGATGGTACAGGGTGGAAGTAGGTGCAGGGGTGGAAGCAGTGCAGGGGGAAGCAGGTGTGGGATGGAAGCAGGCAGGGGTGGAAACGGGTGCAGGGGCATACACTGATGAACTAGAAGATTGATGCCCCTGACTCAGCTGTTGCATCAATCTTGCTTCCATTTGTTGCATCTGCTGCTGCAAATCAGATTGGAATTGTTGTGACAACTTCCTTTCGATCTCCTTCATTTCTTCCTCTCTCCCCATCCACTGGGAGTGAGGAAAAATATCTCTCTGTCGCACTGCGGATCCAAATCCTCAAACTCTCCCAGGGTAATCCTTCTTGCCAAGCACTTTGTTCAACGGATCATCCTGACTATAAGGCTAGCCAAGAAAAGAATCAGCACCCTCTGCAGTCTTGTACACGAAAAAAAAACATGTAAATTATGAATTAGATCAAATAAGTAAAACATACATAAATTGTAAGAAAAAATTATAAACTATTAAATATTACTCAGGGCACTTACAATTTTTGCAGCTAAGTCTGCAGTCTCCTTCCGTGGATAATACATTTCGCCGTCCTTCTCTAATTGGTGGCCAAGCATGTATGTTGTGCCTGATTCACCTCATCCGGACTCTGAATCGGCTCAACTGTGCCGTCCTCACGCACACGCTTCAGATACCCCTTTTCAATCCAGCCTGGTATACGTTCCAATCTTTCAAGCGATTCCCTGAACTACCTGTGGAAAGAATACAATTCATTTTAACTTTATCCTGTTATATTAACAACATACTTAAAAGTTAATCTATGAAAACAATTACGTACCCTGAACTCAGGGGTGATATGTGCTTCATAGAATTCCTTCCACTCCTCCTCAGTGATCATGCCAGCGTACAGCTCATAGGGAGGCACCTGCTTCGGGTTGTTCGTATTGATCCAACCAGCCACCAGCCTATTTTTGAACGCTCGCATACGCAAAGCAAGCAGTGACAACACTTTATCATATGCTTCATCTGGGATCTGGTACTTCTTCTTCAAGCTCGTCCACATGATCTCCTTTATTTCCGGATCTTGGTTCCTCCAGTTTTTGTTGATACAGCAATGGGTCTTAACCAATCGACCCATGGCGCTGGCAAACTTCTGCTTTTTCCCGCCAGTGGGTCTAAGATACCTGTAATATATACAGTATATATGTTAGTCATACGTAATATATATAGTACTACATATAAATGTATAAATATTAGTATATATTGAAAAAATAAAACGAATAACATATAGGTGTAACATATACCTATCCCACACCAGATCAATCATGCCACTCTCCTTCTTCTCATTTAGACCACGTGACGGTCCTCGTGTCTTTCGTGGAGGGCTGAGAGGTCGTAGGAGGGTCCTGAGAGGTCGTAGGAGCATCAGCGGCATCGATGATCTGTGTACGCTCCGCTAACTGCATCTCAATCTATCTCCATCTCCATCTCCTCATCACACTGTATGAGCATCTCATGATCGTTGGCATCCATAATCTGCACAATATCATTACATAATATATATAGTCAGTGTCATAAATAGAGTCATAAACAAACATAAATTGTACACGCATGTGTTAGCATTCACTTTTATGCCAGACTTACTTTTTGTTCATTTTTCCACCCACAACCCTTCTCCATGATCTGATCTTGTGCACTGAAAGTTGGTCACATTATCAACTTCCATTGGCATTTGGAGGGGAACATTGTCCATTTCACAGTCATAATCTTCCTCGTTCATAACACCATCAACACCAACTATCCGTCGCTTACTTTGCAATACAACTGACCATCTGGGATTACATTGATCACGACAGTAGAACACTTGTCTAGCTTTAGAAGCAACTATAAACGGTTCTTCTGTGTATGTCAATGCGTTTAGGTCAACCAACTTCATACCGTGTTCCACCTGACGGTAACTGCGCCTGTTGTCTACCCATTTGCATTTAAAGACACAAGTTTCGTAACAGGTGTAGTTAAGGATCCAAATCTCCTGAATCACACCATAATACTCTTTCCTCATTGTCACTCCCTTACTACCTGCATCTTGATATATTTCCTGTGAAGCAGTTAGATGAACACCACTGTTTTGATTTGTTGACTTACGATCTTGGCGTTCAGTATAAAAAGAGAACCCATTCACATCGAAACCCTCGTACGATAAAACATCAAGATTCGGACCGAGCGCTAATAACTTAACCATTTCAGTTACATTGCCTGAATCTTCATGCATAACTTTTTCTTTAAACCATGTAACGAATGTAGCATTCTGCTCCTTCTTTAATCTCACTTGACTCATTGACGGATGTTGTGCTCTGAGAGCGCTTAAGTGTGACACGAAGTATGGTTCAACATCTTCAACATGGCTCAACACGGTTAGAGTGCTTTACACAATGCAGCAAAATCAGGCCTTACCATTTTTTTCCCGATTGTACCTACACCCTGTAACTTGCCCTCATGTCTTGATCTCGGAAGTCCTATGTGGTCCACGCCTTCTAAGTAGTGGGTGCAAAAGTCAATCACTTCCTCAGTTACATATCCTTCAACAATGCTTCCCTCTGGACGTCTGCGGTTTTTCATTTTTTTTAAGCACACCCATGTATCTTTCGAATGGATACATATACCTGAGATATAATGGGCCACACTCCTTGATCTCCCTTACTAAATGAACAAGCAGATGCACCATAATATCAAAAAATGAAGGTGGAAAATACATCTCCAACTGGCACATAGTGACAATTAGTTCAGCCTGCAACTTGTCCAGTGTCTGCACATCTAGAACTTTGGCAGAAACTCCATTGAAAAACACGGACAAATTTGTAATGGTTTTCCTGACATCATGTGGGAGAATCCCACGAATTGCAATGGGAAGCAAATGTTGCATCAAAACATGGTAGTCGTGAGATTTCATCCCTACTAACTTGAGTTCAGACATGGACACCCAACTTCTTACGTTGGAAGAGTACCCTGATGGTACTTTGATGTCAGAAAGGGCACTGCAGAAACTCTTTTTCTCCTCTTTGGATAGAGTGTGACATGCGGGAGGCAGGAAGATACGTGTTCCTCTTTGTTGGGGTGGAGCTCTATTCGTATGCCCAACTCTACTAAATCTTTTCTCCCCTTTAAATGATCTTTTGTTTTCCCTTTAATGTTTAGCAACGTTCCACCAAGACTTTCACCCACATTTTTCTCGACGTGCATGGCATCAATACAATGCCTTACTTGCAAATGTTGCCAATACTCAAGATCAAAAAATATCGACCTTTTCTTCCAAACACTCTTCTCTGTAGCTTTAGTTGGAGGACCAAAGTTGTTCACAATATCTTTCACCTGGTTATAAACATCGACACCTGATAAAGGTTGCCGAGCTACAGCATGATCAGTCGTCCCGTCAAATTCATCTGTCATCTTTCGGTACTTATGATGTCTTGGAAGGAATTTTCGATGACCCATGTACACATTTTTTCCACTATATTTCAATCGGATATTGCATGTGTTATCACCGCAAACAGGACACGCTAATGCTCCTTTGATTGTATATCCAGATAGGTTTCCGTATGCTGGAAAGTCGTTTATCGTACAAAAGCATAGCACGCAGTGTGAAGTTTTCCTTTGCATAAGAATCATATACTGTTGCTCCCTTATTCCATAAGAGTTTCAAGTCATCAATAAGCGGCTGCAGAAACACATCAATATTATTCCCCGGCTGTTTTGGACCGGATATCAACATTGATAGAATAATATGCCTAGGCTTCATGCACAACCATGGTGGGAGGTTGTATACAGTCAACAGAACAGGCCAAGTACTGTGTACACTACTCAAAGTGCCGTACGGGTTCATTCCATCCGTGCATAAGCCAAGTCTTAAATTTCTTGATTCTATACCAAACTCAGGATATATTCTGTCAATGTTTCTCCATTGCGGTGAATCAGCAGGATGTCTTAATTTACCATCGTCCACCCTATGTGTTGTATGCCACCTAAGGTTTTCAGCATCCTTCGGAACTGCAAATAACCGCCTAAACCTTGGGATTATTGGCAAATACCATAACACCTTCGCTGGGGAACGAACCTTTGGCTTGTTGCGTCCTGATGATCTTTCTTTACATAACGTGATTCACCACATTTAGGACAACAATCATGTAGCTCATACTCCTTCCAGAACAAAATACACCCCGATGGACAAGCATGTATTTTCTTGTACTCCATACCCATTGGACACATTAACTTCTTCGCCTCATAAGTAGTTGTAGGCATGACATTGTCCGCTGGTAGTATCTCCTTAATAATTTGCAATAGTTCCGTGAAACTTACATCGCTCCATCCGTGTTTCGATTTGACATTAAACAGTTTCATGGTCACACTTAATTTGTTCAGTGTCAGTGCATCACATCCAGCGTACAGTGGTTCTTTACATGACTGCATAAAGTTTTCATGTGTACTCGGTTTGTTGGTAAAGTATTGTTCTACATCTTCCAGTGTGTCAAGGTTCGCATCTTCTGTCTCGTCATTAATCGTGCAGTTGTCATCATCCCCAAAGTTTTCTGTGTCATCCCCATAGTTTTCTGTGTCATCCCCAAAGTTTTCAGTGCCGTCCAATTCTGGTTGTTCTACTGAAGCTTTTGCACCATAGTCAAACACATCCATTGCATGCTGACCATGCCATAATGCTATGTCTTCGTAATCTTTTGTAAACCCACGACGAATCAAATGGTCCTTAATTTTATTAATATCTCTATACTTGAAGTCGTTTTTACAGTCGATGCATGGACCCAAAATATATCCCTTGACCCTCGATTGAAGATTGTTGACTAGGATCTTACAGAACCTATCAACCCATTGTAGGTAATCGTTGTCAAGTCTGTCATTGTACATGAAATACCCCTGTAACACCCCAACTACTAACAACGCACTTAACAATACCTTGCAGCGGAAATCACAACTCACAACATAACTTAACTCCTTGGTGTTACACGCCGTTAGCCTCCCACGTGGCTAACAAGGCTAACATACATACATTGTACCGGTCTGATGGACTATACTCCCGAGCAACTACACATAAATCCTGTTCCATGTCCAACAATCATTATACACTTACATTACAGCTGTACCGAGTAATTACCAACTAACTCCGATTCATTTTCGGTCTTACTACACCTATAATACATCCACAATTCTCATGACTACCACATACAACCACTACCCCGTCCTACTCTCGAACGGCTTCCAGTTCCTTGTACCTGAAAAGTATGGGAGCCCCCAAAGGGGGTCAGCACCTTTGCTGGTATGGTAATCCCGCAGCCCGCATGCTACCGGGCCACGCACAACTATTTGTCGTCTTAGCATGCGGTTGATTTATTTCAAACATGCACAAACTCACACACATATCATGCTTATAAGCAAACATCCATTAATGGAATACAGACACAAGGTTAGCACACTCAACATAACAACACACTTCACTTTATAACATACACAACTTAATTTCACTCTTCTTAGAGTACATGAACTTCACTTAGGGAGTGCCGGGGTGATATAAGCCCGAGCACAACATACATACATTTTCTTTACTTTAGTGGCGGCCTCATATAGGACCGTACACAACATACACAATTTCCCCTAGCTCCAATAGTGATGAGGTAGGTAAGCCTTGGTTAAGCTTGTGGGTGGTTGTAATTCCAGGAGGAGGAACAACCGTAACCTAACAAAGAGGGATTCAAAGCGAACTTAGGCATCGACACCCTACCAACATTATACATAATTTCCCTCCTAGCCCGATGTGGAGGTCGGGTAGGTAAGCTTTGGCTAAGCTAGTGGGAGGTCGAAATCCAATGAAGGAAAACAACCCTAACAAACAGGATGGGAGTTAATTCTCATATAGTATTAACTCCCAAACAACACGCGCGACCGGAACAACCGGATTCCTCTCCATACATAACATATACTTATTAGTTAAGGTTCCCTTATGGAACTTATCACATACATCCATCACATAGTGTTACTAACTCGGTTAGACACCTAAGGGAACTCACATCCCATTTCAACAACACGGATAACAGTACCCAACATTAACAACATATTAAACAAGTCACATACATCACACATAGTCACAACATACAGTAACGCACGGATAGCCGCAGTTAGAATGTTCCCATGGGTTGGGACGTTTATTCCGAATACCGATCACTTATGTGAACCTAAGGTCGGTCAACTATTATTTAACACATAATTAGGATTAGGCGGTATCGGAATTAATTACGCCACAATAATGAATTACAGTAAACTCATTTCATGCTTTATCTTGCAAGGTGGCAAACACACAGAAAAACACGTTGGCATACAAGCCGGTGTAATCCGGTAGGACACAGGTTGCAAGAAAACCATACCTGTCACCGGAGGTACACTCTAGTGTGCCATCACATGTTCCTTGAAAATCTTTGAACAACTGGTAACATTATAACCATCTTCATTAATATCGGGGTAATATAATTTTTAACGTCTACTGCACCCATGGTTAACCCCGTTCGGTAGTTTTATAACTTTACATTTTTAACTTGTTTACTTTCACATTTGTACTACAACTCTTCACCACTTAATTACCATTACAACTTACTTAACATATCCTTAACAACCTTATAACATCATTACTTATCAATCCCCATCATTGGGTATCATTTCCTACCCTTAAACAAAATTTTTGCTCGAAATTACACTATGTTCGAACTTGTGTCCGAGCTTCCGAAGTTCGGACGCAAGTCAAGACTCAATTGGGTGAAAACTGTCGAATGTCCGAACTTGTGTCCGAGCTTTGATGTTCGGACACAAGCCGAGGCAAAAACCAAGGAAAATTTTAACCTGTCCGAACTTGTGTCCGAGCTTCCAAGTTCGGACACAAGTCGAGGCCAAAACTGAAGAAAAATTTACAGACGTCCGAACTTGTGTCCGGACATCGAAGGTCGGACACAAGTCGAGACTAAATAGCCTGGGAAAATTTTCGAGTGTCCGAACTTCCAAGTTCGGACGGAAGTTCGGACACAACTGAAACTCGGAAAATTTTATAAAACGACGGGGCATGTCCGAACTTCCAAGTCCGGACGGAAGTTCGGACGTACCCAAAAACTCAGCAAACAGAGGCAAATTCTACCTAGAATTGCACTTCTAATAAATCTACACTAACCCCTTGTTTCACAAGCTACAAACAACCATTCTTTTCTACATTAAACATCCCAAATCAACACCTAAGTCCTCTCAACCATAAATGTAACACCCCATCCAACATTAACGTACTTACAACAAATGCAGCGGAAGAACAACCTCATCACATTACTTATCTTGTTGGTGTTACACGCCGTTAGCCACCCACGTGGCTAACAAGGCTAATACATACACATTGTACCGGTCTGATGGGCTAAATTCCCGAGCAACTATACATTATTATTCCTTTCCATTAACATCAACAACAACATACACCTTATCAACTATACCGAGTATTTATAAACTGGTGCCGACAACAATATCGGTCTTACTACACCTACTGTATATGTATATACACACTTTAAATAAATACCCATGTACAATGACTACCCGTCCTACTCTCGAACGGCTTCCAGCACTTCGTACCTGAAATAGGAAAAGAAGAGAAAGGGGTGGCCCCAAGGGGCTCAGCACCTTTGCTGGTATGGTAGTCCCGCAGCCCACATGCTATCGGGCCACGCACAACTACTTGTCGTCTTAACATGCAGTTGATTATATTTAAATCATACATGTAACAATAAACACACAACATTTAACATTTCGCCTCAATGGGCTCAACAATCGGATAATACCTCCTACTTAAATAAATCACCCATGGTATTCATCATCCCTAGAGTGTTTCTCCTCCAATGGAGCTACTTCCTTAATACGACACATACCCTTAAATCGGGTTATCCTCAAATGCCTCTTATCACAAACTTGGAATCATTTCCATGATCCACACACTTCACATTTTACAACATTAACATACACTACGTAACAACACTTAACAACACTTTGCACGTTTCCATGTGCACAACATAACACCGCAATAAATATTGCATCACAACAAAACACACACAACGGGAATGGTTCTCTCAGGAACCGACCCAAACATCACCAACACACTGGTGAGCCTAGAGATTGTTGCCAGTCTCATGATAAGCTCGTTACATAACTCGTTACCGTTTCGTTAAATGAACGGTTAACTTAACACAAGGTGCCCCGGATATAGTGATCCAAGCACACCGAAACAAACATAACAATAGTATGCCCCTGTGGCCCGACGTGAGTCAGTAATAGCCTTGGTTAAGCTAAAGGGTAGGTTGGGAACCAAATTGGAAAACAACCAATACATACAGAGAGGATCGAACCTGCTATGACAACGACCCCCATACTCACACGCGTGGCCGGAACAGACCGGACTCCTCACTCCCCCCGTTAGCACTTATAGTAGTTCAACTTTGAACTTTATCAAACAAATCACAACATTGAGTTAAGTCTTGTCAGACATACACAAGGGAAGAGAGAGTCATACATTCACATACAAACATCACACACAAACATCACAAACCAACTCACGCATAGCCGTGGTTAGAACGTTCCTTAAGTCGGAAACGTTATTACCGGATACCGTTCTCTTACGTTTACCTAATAGTGGTTAACTAGCCCTTCAAGCGCATTAGAGGTTACCGGTATCGGCACGTAAACATACAATAACAATAATGACTGTAAACTCGTTTCATGATTTATATCATAACGTGGCAAACATACAGAAAAACACATTGGCATACAAGCCGGTGTAATCCGTTAGGACACAGGTTGCAAGAAAACCATACCTGTCACCGGAGTCCACTTATCCTGTCCTTATATGTTCCTCGAGCAATTCTCGAACAACTGTTAACATCACATGTGTTTTCATTAACATCGGGGTTTGCTTGATCATTTAATGTCAATGCCTAATTTTTCCCCGTTAACTTAGTTACATAACTTAACATTTTTAACTTGTTTTACTCTCACATTTTAATACAACTTTTAACCCACTTAATTGTCATTAAAATTCACCTAACATGTCCTTAACATCCTTATAACATCATTACCTACCAATCCCCACATCACACATCATTTCATAACCTTAAACAACATTTTTGGTCCGACCGACCCACCGACCGACCCACAGCTGGGTCGGTCCATCACAGACCCCTTTTACTTCCTTACAAACATGCCCGTCCGACCCACGTCCGACCCACCATTCTGGGTCGGTCCATGTGCGAACATTTTCCCTCCTTTGAAACTTGACCGACCGACCCATGTCCGACCCACCCTTTTGGGTCGGACCATTACCGAACACATTTCAAACATTTTACAGAGGCTCGACCGACCCACAAACTGGGTCGGCCCCTGGGTCGGTCGCCTCCTAAACTTACCCAAACTTTGTCAAATCTTCACCAAACTTCTCCTAAGGCCTCTTAATGTGTTCTAACATCATTTGGTACTTCAAACACACCCTTAAAATATTCTTAAACACTCACAAAATTATTTTTCCTAATTCCTCAAACCTTTACTTACATCTCCACAAAATTCCTAACACTTACAATGTTTTCTCCTTATGATTTCTAGGTGGCATTTCACCTATAATGACCACACACTAAGGTGTTTTCTCTACACCTTATCATCATCCCTCAACTTCTTTTCTTACTAACTAAATCTCCTTTTCACATCATACCCAAACATCACTTGTTCCTTGAACACTAACCTTACCTAAACCTTAAACAACTTCTCCAAGACTTTAATACATTCACCAAAACACACATTGAATTCCTAGAACTTCAAAGACAACACCTAAATCCTTACATCGCTCTAAATCACCTTAATACATGTTTTCTTCTCAAGTAAACATTTATTCACCTTTAACACTTCCTAGTTCACCAAAACCATTTAAAACTTAGAACTTCTCACACATTTTCCCAAATTTGGCCATAGCTTCTCTTGTATACACTCACATCCAAACACTTAGGTTTTCACCTTATTTCACTCAAGAACACCTAAAATCCATCAAACACATTTCATACACAAACTTCACACATTTTGCACTACATCACAATATAGTGCATAACTTAAATTGCTTGGCACTTAGGCCCTTAAATAACATGGCTCTTAGGCCCTTAAATTGCATAAACCTTAAACACTGAATTTCCCACATAAATAATGCCTTTGCCCTGCAAATACATACACCAAAACATATGTTCTTTTACTAGTCTCCTTGAGAACACTTTACTAGGTCACTCACCATTGGCTCCTTAGGTATTTTATCAAGCAAATCAAGCTCATTTTCCTAAGGCATTTAAACTACATTGAGATAGTTTGTTTACCTCTTTTTCCTCACAAATTCCTTCTTGGTTCCTTGTAAACCGGTGGGGTGTTTGGTTGTTTGTCAACTTCTAAACATTATACAAACAACATAATGAGTATTCAAGCATTATGCTTCATCTCATTGTAAACCCTAGTTACACATATTGTTTTAACACATTAAGGTAATTGTTTTACCTTGGAATTGGAAGAGAACTTGAACAAGTATCAAGAGAGGACTCCTCCTAGTCCTTGGAAGATTCAAATGAAGCTAGAACAAGCAAGATAAATACACCATTGTGAGGTGAATTTTCGGACAACATGTAAACATGGAGGAAACTTGATTTTTCTTTGAGTTTCCTTACCTTGAAGCAAAGGAGAACAAGAATATGTGAAAAGGTGAGCTCAAGCTCCTCCCATGGTGGTTTCTCTTGGCACCGAAATGGAGGGTTTGAAGTTTTGAAGAGACAAGATTGTAGAGCTTGGCTTAACTAAGAGAATGGTGGTGTTTGTTTTTGATTTGGTTAAGTGAGCTAGGTTTTACAAGTGTTCAAAGATGAACTTCCATGGTGGTGGTGATATATTACCGAGAGAGAACAAGAAGAAGAGAGGAAGAAGGAGTTGAAACCGTGTGAAATGGAGGAAAGGAATGGAAAATGAAGATAGAACTTACTTTTGAGATATTTATATCTTAAAGCAAATAGTAACTATGAGTCACATTTATTTACTTAACAAGTTAACATACTTGGTGACTCCTCACTACAAAAACCGGCCACCATTATGCCTAGGAGGGTGTTTTGGTCTTTGTTGACCAATTTAGTCACTTATAACATTATATGTTACAAACTAGTTATAAAAGTCACTATTCACCTATAACAAGGCACATAGAAGTGAAATTTTTGATTTCCCACTAATATGGCCACCCAAATGTGATACTATATAGTACACATGTTAATTAAAGAGTAATGATGGACATTTAGCCATTCAAAACTCATTTACAAGACAATTTTTCAAAAACGTGCTTTAAGACTCCTTAAAGCACATTTTGTGTTTTAACTTGTTTTCAAGCTTGGTTTTCTTTAGTAATTGATTTAATATGTTCATTAACATATAAATAAGGTATAGGTATGACCATTAGGTCTTATACACATTCATCCCAAGCTTAGAGCACATTTTTGCTCATATTCACTTTAAGGTATTACCTTGTGTTTTGTTTGGTTTCTTTGTCTACCAAAGTTTCCTAAGGACTTGTTTAGCCTTATTAAATCATGATTAAATGTTATCAAGTCTTGGTAGGCTCTTTGGGTCCTAACCAAGTTCACTCATAGCTTAGAGCATGTTTTTGCTCAAACTGTGTCTTAACGCTTTATTGCATTTATTATGGTTTATATTGTTCACTGATGTTACTAAGGCACTTTTTAGCCTTTACATACCATAATTTGATATTTAACCCACCTATCAAGGTTTGGGGTATTTCAATCTACCCCCCTTAAAAACTTCGTCCTCGAAGTTCACACTTTTCACACATCCATAGATTAGAACACAAGAATCACTTGGAAGTAAACTTCCTTAACCAAACACACTTTACATCACAACCTCGGACTTAATGGTCCGGGCAACACATTCACATTCACACATAACATAACATATCCAAATGATAACCTCGGACTCTATGGTCCGGGTATCTTAACAACATTTACACATACATAACAAGATTTGGACACATAGGTCCTGGTAACATAACAGTCTTTAGACACGTAGGTCTATTTAACACCACACATTTAGACTCATAGGCCTTGATAGTATACACTTTAGGAAATCCAAGTCAAAACAACATTCATTACACATACCACACAACATGTCAGAGCATGTATAGCAATCAAAAATATCCTTGATATACACTGTGATCCCGCAGAACCCGGTCGCGATGGACACCTTCCGTCCCCGTGCCTTTGGGAGTTTAAAACAATCACTTAAATTTAAAATTTCCTTGTGAGGTTAAGTAAGAAGACTTTAATTATATAGAGTATCTATCAACGTTTTATAAATACCAATTGAAAATCCTTTTGAAAACACACACAACTCCAAGTCCAACTTAAGCTCTTTGCTTCTTTTCTTAGCGTGGTTATTCGTGACCACTTACAGGGAGTTTCAAGAGTCATCCAACCCTGATGTGATCAGCATCAGTGTTGAACTATCCTTCCACTCCAATTTGTGTTCGGCTTCCCTTGATCGCATGCAAATCAAGTTCCACCTCCCACTTCATTTTCAAGCATCAAGTAAATTACTCATTTCCAATTTTCTATCTTTTGAATCATTCTAGTCATGATCACAACATCTCCAAAGGATAGAACTCCGTCTATCAGTTACCTCCATTCACTTCAATCGCGTTGCCTAGGGAATCTTATTCTCACTAGGTTCTATGTCGGTATCATGCCCTTTCATGCATCACTATAAAGTATACATATATATATATACATATATTTTATCAAAATACAACACCTGATTTTTACATTTATACACTGTCGGGGCTTTTGTTTCCCCGGGAGTTTATCTACTCCCCACACTTGTACAATCACACACAACTGTTAACAAACACACACTTATCACAATGGTATTCGCATCTTCTGTGCGCAATTACCACAATTAATCCATGAATGATTGTGTATGTTTACGTAACCACACACCAATCATCAAAACAAACAATAATTTTGTGCTATGCACAATATAAATCACATACACTACGTACACTTGTACGGTAATATACACTAAGTGGTTTTGCGCTCTACCCCCCTTAAAAGGGATTACGCCCACGTAATCAATCACTAAACATTAGTTTAAAATGTTTTGCCGTCGTGAAGTGTTTTAACTTCCACGCGGTCTATTAGACAATGGATTCTGATTAGAGGATCTTAACCATATTGGCGGTTTAGTCCCTAAACCAAGAATTCTCATTGGAGTTGTAACTCATAACCGGTTTCGGTCCTGGCCTGTGAGGCTTTTAGGCATTAATAATTAGCCATCCACTCATATTCGTTATTCACTTGTACATTTGAATCACTGGTTCACTAGTTTCTGCTGCGAAACTCTAATAACTGTAGAGCTTAATTGCTCCCTTTTGTTATTCTTACTGTATTGTACATCCCCAATTGTCACCTTCATCTTGGTAACAATGGTTTCTCAACCGACGCACGGTATCTTTTACCATTAGCGAATTCGGTGAGTTACAAACTTTCCATCCACTTCCATGATATTTACTGTGTATACAGCTATGTATTTCACACTGATTGACTTTTCCCTTCCGACTTACTGTCGGTTGAGATTGAGCTACTACCTAGTGTGTAGTGCTCTCTCAGCTATTTACAATATTTGGGGTATATTCCATACCGATATTTGGCAGTTAGTGCTATTGTATCACTTACTGTTAATCATGTCTCCACATTCGTTTTGTACAAGCACTCTTTATTGGTGCGGCCTTGCATTTCCTATGCATCGGCCATTATAACATTATTTGTCCACAATCAACATGTTTCCAATTCCTAGCTATCTCATTCGATCATTACTGCGCAAGAGCAATACCAAAACACTCAGTCATACAGAGTGCAGAGGCGTAAACTCTCGACAGTAAATCCCTTATGCGATTCGCCATGGAATTCACACTGAGTTCCTCATCACACAATACCTACCACTGGCTTATTGCTCAGTTTGTTTAACATCATCATCTTGCATCTCCACTTACGTTATCGTTTAACAACATTTATACAACGGTCGCTTGTTGCGCACCGTGCTCTTACTCCCTGTATAACATCAACTTATATCGTATCTACTGTCACCTCAACTTCCACACATAAATTTACATTATTCACATTATGGTTCATCCCTCATTTGGATGACTACCGAATGCTCCTTGAGCATCGATCATTCGAGTCACAAGCCGGCGTTATTCAGCCAGGAGTTTCACTTTATACACACTTGCTATCAAGCTAACTGCTCTTTTCAATAATAACGTCGTCCATCCTTAACATATTTCTTGAACTTGATCCACCTAACTACCGCTCCTGCGGTGTCACAATGTCGAGAGGTATCCCCACTCTTAATGCAGTGGTTCGTTTACCACCCTATTCGCTTACACAACCTAAACTTCTACCAGCAATCGAATTATTTGATATATCCTGCTTTTGGATTATAAGCCTTATTTGCCTTGAGCTGGGCTCATTATAGGCTGTCCACACACATGTACTTCTCTGTACAATATTACAAGGTCGTTGTGTCACGTTTCCTTTCATGGGATGCCCCTTAGGATTGTCAGTCCGTCTCCTGACAATTTATGTCTAAACTGGGTGTTAATTTCGACCCTTGTGTTTCTGTCATGCATTTCATTCAACGATTGTTGATGTGAACACCCTTCGAGGATTGCTCCTGGGCGTTGTTAAGTTATGTCTTTACATTTGGCTCACACTCATTGGTACATTCAGTTAGTTACGCCTTTCGCGTTCTTTACTGGTTAATATCTTCTTCCGTGAAGATTAACATTTCCTGGGAGTGTTGGTACTTATTCTGGGAATTCATCCCGTTCATTGCACATTAATGTGTCCACATTAGGCATCCGCTTTGCCATGTACAGGCTGGGTCACCATTCCAGCTATAATGTTTATCCCTAAGGATCCTCAAGACATATGTGGTGTCTTTACATAACAGTTTGTGCCCTTCGCACTTGCTAACTCTTAAACATTTCCTTGAAAGGAATTTATTGATCCTTTTAGTCTTGCTAACTTAACTGAATTCCTTAACTTCAACTATTCCTTGTAATTAGCTCTCGTTTGATTTATACTGCTGACCGTAGACGGAGTCGACTACTTCCCGTGTTTCGGACTCTACTCGTATACATATATGGGGTATCTTACTGATACATTGCTACTTACCCAACTAACCCATAAGTAGGTCTGTCAGGCCCACATGCTCCTATCGGAGTGCGGTCGTCCCACAACACAGTTGGTACACTTGTAGTGTCCGTCACACGCCTAGGTGAAGTCTTCTGTTGTCAACTCCCTTATATTGTCCCGTGACAATATTCATTCCTTACTTCCCGAACTTAATCGAGGGAAGGTTTATCCATTGTTGCATCCTTGTCAGTTGCTCTTGGTTTCACTGGTTCGGTTTAAAGAAGGTTGGAAAGAAGTGTTGGTCTGAAAGAAAATCTGGTTTGAAAAGAAAAGGGTTTGTGAAAATCTGGGTTGAAAGAAAAATTTTCATGGTTTCACAACATCTTCTTACCTTATCCAAGTCTAGCTTCTTGCTGACTGGTGTACTTACAATCACAGAGGTTAGGCTATTAAGCCCTTCCACTGTTATGATAATCACATTTAACTTTATTGTACTTTTCCAAGTACTTCGTAGTGGTTATAAATTCCCCGAACAGCCCTGTTATAGCAGCACTTGTCATAGCAAGTGCGCCATGCTAACTGGCTATCGGTTTAACACATACCGGTTGTGGTATTGTTTTTACCCATACTGTCATCAGTGGCCTTGTTGGCCCTCACTGATCTTACTGTCTTGATAATAACTTGTCTAGGTGACTTCTCACTGTATTCACATAATAATCATTAACTAGGGTATTTCCCATTCTGGGAGACCCCCTTTTTTTGTGTCGCATTCTCCTTATAGCCCGTTCCACGCACTTGTCGTGGTTACTGAGACTTGTCTCTTGTTTGGGCACTACTTTGTAGTTCCTTTAGCGGTTGGTATACCGTTGGTGTTTTATTTATTAACTGTGGTTCCGTAGGCACTGTCTCGGGTGTTATTAATCCATTTTGCCTGTTGCACGGTAGGTGCGTTGCAAGCTGGTTATTCTCGACTGCTCTGCATGTCGACCCATGTTGCCGGAAATTCTATTCTCCAATATACAAGATCCTTCATTCGTTGCTATGAAATGCGGTTAACACTGTTTAGATGGAAACCGTCTCCGGGATTCCCAGTTTCCGGGATCTACCGTATGACAGGTTCTCCGTACCCTAAAGGTATATAATAACAGCCAGATCGGGTATTCCGAGTATGAGAGTGGACTTCCATCTCTCTGGCGTTGTTTCCCCAAGTTATATACAGGGATTGTGGAGGGTGGGATGGATATTGTAGGTTTCCAGTACACTGGTAATTCCTATCTAGCGTACCTCTGCGCATCACAACCCTTAACCCAAAGTACTTAAATCCTAACTCGGTACTTCCTAAGCTCGGTAACTCAGTCATCAGAGCGATACTTCGCTCTGATACCACTTTTTGTAACACCCCATCCAACATTAACGTACTTACAACAAATGCAGCGGAAGAACAACCTCATCACATTACTTATCTTGTTGGTGTTACACGCCGTTAGCCACCCACGTGGCTAACAAGGCTAATACATACACATTGTACCGGTCTGATGGGCTAAATTCCCGAGCAACTATACATTATTATTCCTTTCCATTAACATCAACAACAACATACACCTTATCAACTATACCGAGTATTTATAAACTGGTGCCGACAACAATATCGGTCTTACTACACCTACTGTATATGTATATACACACTTTAAATAAATACCCATGTACAATGACTACCCGTCCTACTCTCGAACGGCTTCCAGCACTTCGTACCTGAAATAGGAAAAGAAGAGAAAGGGGTGGCCCCAAGGGGCTCAGCACCTTTGCTGGTATGGTAGTCCCGCAGCCCACATGCTATCGGGCCACGCACAACTACTTGTCGTCTTAACATGCAGTTGATTATATTTAAATCATACATGTAACAATAAACACACAACATTTAACATTTCGCCTCAATGGGCTCAACAATCGGATAATACCTCCTACTTAAATAAATCACCCATGGTATTCATCATCCCTAGAGTGTTTCTCCTCCAATGGAGCTACTTCCTTAATAGACGACACATACCCTTAAATCGGGTTATCCTCAAATGCCTCTTATCACAAACTTGGAATCATTTCCATGATCCACACACTTCACATTTTACAACATTAACATACACTACGTAACAACACTTAACAACACTTTGCACGTTTCCATGTGCACAACATAACACCGCAATAAATATTGCATCACAACAAAACACAACACAACGGGAATGGTTCTCTCAGGAACCGACCCAAACATCACCAACACACTGGTGAGCCTAGAGATTGTTGCCAGTCTCATGATAAGCTCGTTACATAACTCGTTACCGTTTCGTTAAATGAACGGTTAACTTAACACAAGGTGCCCCGGATATAGTGATCCAAGCACACCGAAACAAACATAACAATAGTATGCCCCTGTGGCCCGACGTGAGTCAGTAATAGCCTTGGTTAAGCTAAAGGGTAGGTTGGGAACCAAATTGGAAAACAACCAATACATACAGAGAGGATCGAACCTGCTATGACAACGACCCCCATACTCACACGCGTGGCCGGAACAGACCGGACTCCTCACTCCCCCCGTTAGCACTTATTAGTAGTTCAACTTTGAACTTTATCAAACAAATCACAACATTGAGTTAAGTCTTGTCAGACATACACAAGGGAAGAGAGAGTCATACATTCACATACAAACATCACACACAAACATCACATAACCAACTCACGCATAGCCGTGGTTAGAACGTTCCTTAAGTCGGAAACGTTATTACCGGATACCGTTCTCTTACGTTTACCTAATAGTGGTTAACTAGCCCTTCAAGCGCATTAGAGGTTACCGGTATCGGCACGTAAACATACAATAACAATAATGACTGTAAACTCGTTTCATGATTTATATCATAACGTGGCAAACATACAGAAAAACACATTGGCATACAAGCCGGTGTAATCCGTTAGGACACAGGTTGCAAGAAAACCATACCTGTCACCGGAGTCCACTTATCCTGTCCTTATATGTTCCTCGAGCAATTCTCGAACAACTGTTAACATCACATGTGTTTTCATTAACATCGGGGTTTGCTTGATCATTTAATGTCAATGCCTAATTTTTCCCCGTTAACTTAGTTACATAACTTAACATTTTTAACTTGTTTTACTCTCACATTTTAATACAACTTTTAACCCACTTAATTGTCATTAAAATTCACCTAACATGTCCTTAACATCCTTATAACATCATTACCTACCAATCCCCATCATCACACATCATTTCATAACCTTAAACAACATTTTTGGTCCGACCGACCCACCGACCGACCCACAGCTGGGTCGGTCCATCACAGACCCCTTTTACTTCCTTACAAACATGCCCGTCCGACCCACGTCCGACCCACCATTCTGGGTCGGTCCATGTGCGAACATTTTCCCTCCTTTGAAACTTGACCGACCGACCCATGTCCGACCCACCCTTTTGGGTCGGACCATTACCGAACACATTTCAAACATTTTACAGAGGCTCGACCGACCCACAAACTGGGTCGGCCCCTGGGTCGGTCGCCTCCTAAACTTACCCAAACTTTGTCAAATCTTCACCAAACTTCTCCTAAGGCCTCTTAATGTGTTCTAACATCATTTGGTACTTCAAACACACCCTTAAAATATTCTTAAACACTCACAAAATTATTTTTCCTAATTCCTCAAACCTTTACTTACATCTCCACAAAATTCCTAACACTTACAATGTTTTCTCCTTATGATTTCTAGGTGGCATTTCACCTATAATGACCACAACACTAAGGTGTTTTCTCTACACCTTATCATCATCCCTCAACTTCTTTTCTTACTAACTAAATCTCCTTTTCACATCATACCCAAACATCACTTGTTCCTTGAACACTAACCTTACCTAAACCTTAAACAACTTCTCCAAGACTTTAATACATTCACCAAAACACACATTGAATTCCTAGAACTTCAAAGACAACACCTAAATCCTTACATCGCTCTAAATCACCTTAATACATGTTTTCTTCTCAAGTAAACATTTATTCACCTTTAACACTTCCTAGTTCACCAAAACCATTTAAAACACTTAGAACTTCTCACACATTTTCCCAAATTTGGCCATAGCTTCTCTTGTATACACTCACATCCAAACACTTAGGTTTTCACCTTATTTCACTCAAGAACACCTAAAATCCATCAAACACATTTCATACACAAACTTCACACATTTTGCACTACATCACAATATAGTGCATAACTTAAATTGCTTGGCACTTAGGCCCTTAAATAACATGGCTCTTAGGCCCTTAAATTGCATAAACCTTAAACACTGAATTTCCCACATAATAATGCCTTTGCCCTGCAAATACATACACCAAAACATATGTTCTTTTACTAGTCTCCTTGAGAACACTTTACTAGGTCACTCACCATTGGCTCCTTAGGTATTTTATCAAGCAAATCAAGCTCATTTTCCTAAGGCATTTAAACTACATTGAGATAGTTTGTTTACCTCTTTTTCCTCACAAATTCCTTCTTGGTTCCTTGTAAACCGGTGGGGTGTTTGGTTGTTTGTCAACTTCTAAACATTATACAAACAACATAATGAGTATTCAAGCATTATGCTTCATCTCATTGTAAACCCTAGTTACACATATTGTTTTAACACATTAAGGTAATTGTTTTACCTTGGAATTGGAAGAGAACTTGAACAAGTATCAAGAGAGGACTCCTCCTAGTCCTTGGAAGATTCAAATGAAGCTAGAACAAGCAAGATAAATACACCATACACCATTGTGAGGTGAATTTTCGGACAACATGTAAACATGGAGGAAACTTGATTTTTCTTTGAGTTTCCTTACCTTGAAGCAAAGGAGAACAAGAATATGTGAAAAGGTGAGCTCAAGCTCCTCCCATGGTGGTTTCTCTTGGCACCGAAATGGAGGGTTTGAAGTTTTGAAGAGACAAGATTGTAGAGCTTGGCTTAACTAAGAGAATGGTGGTGTTTGTTTTTGATTTGGTTAAGTGAGCTAGGTTTTACAAGTGTTCAAAGATGAACTTCCATGGTGGTGGTGATATATTACCGAGAGAGAACAAGAAGAAGAGAGGAAGAAGGAGTTGAAACCGTGTGAAATGGAGGAAAGGAATGGAAAATGAAGATAGAACTTACTTTTGAGATATTTATATCTTAAAGCAAATAGTAACTATGAGTCACATTTATTTACTTAACAAGTTAACATACTTGGTGACTCCTCACTACAAAAACCGGCCACCATTATGCCTAGGAGGGTGTTTTGGTCTTTGTTGACCAATTTAGTCACTTATAATTATATGTTACAAACTAGTTATAAAAGTCACTATTCACCTATAACAAGGCACATAGAAGTGAAATTTTTGATTTCCCACTAATATGGCCACCCAAATGTGACTATATAGTACACATGTTAATTAAAGAGTAATGATGGACATTTAGCCATTCAAAACTCATTTACAAGACAATTTTTCAAAAACGTGCTTTAAGACTCCTTAAAGCACATTTTGTGTTTTAACTTGTTTTCAAGCTTGGTTTTCTTTAGTAATTGATTTAATATGTTCATTAACATATAAATAAGGTATAGGTATGACCATTAGGTCTTATACACATTCATCCCAAGCTTAGAGCACATTTTTGCTCATATTCACTTTAAGGTATTACCTTGTGTTTTGTTTGGTTTCTTTGTCTACCAAAGTTTCCTAAGGACTTGTTTAGCCTTATTAAATCATGATTAAATGTTATCAAGTCTTGGTAGGCTCTTTGGGTCCTAACCAAGTTCACTCATAGCTTAGAGCATGTTTTTGCTCAAACTGTGTCTTAACGCTTTATTGCATTTATTATGGTTTATATTGTTCACTGATGTTACTAAGGCACTTTTTAGCCTTTACATACCATAATTTGATATTTAACCCACCTATCAAGGTTTGGGGTATTTCAATAAAGGCATCATCAAACATCATTTTCTACTAGAATTTTGCCATAACCTCCCCAACCTTTACATTCATCCTCATCAATTTCCATCCTTTTCATTCCTAATCTAGCCACACCCTTACAAGGGTCCTAACAGCACATTAACAGTTCCTCAAATTCCATCACAACAACATAATCACCATAGACTCCATAACCATAATACCACTCACAAACTTACAACAATTGGCTCTTAAGGCCCTCAATTCAACTATCAATTCACAAACCTATCCAACACCAACTAAACACATTCCAACCTATTTCGACTCACAATTTTGGGGCATTAAATTGTTTACCCATCCCAAACACTTAAACATTAAACATGTTTAAGGTGGATTCTTACCTTAATCTTACAAGTCCTTAATTCACTCTTGTTCCTCATCTCCTCCAAAAATCGGTCCAGAGGGTATTGGAGTTTCCAAACTCCATCCCAACACCCAAGAACACAAAACATACACAATTAATTATCCAAACCCTTAGAAACTAATTCAATCAAGGGGCTAGAATTAGGGTTTACCTTTTAGAAGTTTTTAAGAGGGAATTTCTCCTTGAATCAAGAAGGGAACTTCTCCACCATTGAAGATTAATTTGGAGCTCAAGAACAAGGAGAAAAACGGTATCAAAATGGTGAAAAATTGATTACACCAAGAATGAAGGAAAAATGCGTTTTTCTTGGGATCTTTCCTTAGAAGGAAGAGGAGACTCCAAGCTTCTCATTGGTGGCCATTTTCTCCTCAAATGTGAAAAACCCATGGAGGTCAACTTCATCCTTTTGAAATTCGAAAAGAGAGGATGATAGAGGAAGGTGAGGGGAAGAGAATATGTGATTTATTTTTGATTGGAGCTCAAATGGAGCTTGGGGGATGAAAGAATGGAGGAAGCCATTGTTGGCTAGATGGAGAGTTCCCTCGGCAGCAAGGAAGGAAGGGGAGCCGGTTGGGAGAGAGAGAAGAGAGGAAAGAGAAAAGGAAAGAGAGAAATGAGAGGAGAGAGAGATAGGTGGGGTAATATGTAGTCTCTCTCTATTTTGCTCTATTAATTAGTTACTAGTCATGTGTGAGTGAGTTGTTGACTTTAATAAAACCGGCCCACTACTGTAAACACGTTGAGCGTTTTTCGTCTTTAACAGAAAACGCTCGTTTATTTGCCCGGTTTAGTACTATTCACTAACCGGGACCATTTTCCGGAATTTTCTCATTCCCTAATTTTTAGTGGTTATCAAACCCCATTAAGTTTAATTATTGTTACATAAGCAACTATTATTTTACGGGGTCATTTAACTGTTTAAAATCACGTTTTCGGATTTTCTCGAAAAAACGCGTTTTAGGACTCCGTTAGCGTTTTTACGCATGGTTTGAATCCGCTTTCTTCCGGAATTTTTCCCACATGTTATTAATGTGCAATTTAGGTATGAAATATATTTATAACCCTATGAAGGTTATGTACCTCCTAAAATAATTAAATACGTGTTTCACGTTAGTGACTTTTACGCATTTCTTTTTCTTTTTGGTTTTTTATTTCTTCACCAATAATCTTAAGGACTTAATTAGCCTTAGAAAAATTATAATTACATAGTTAATTAACATATTAAGGTTTGGGGTATTTCAATCTACCCCCCTTAAAAGAACTTCGTCCTCGAAGTTCACACTTCCCTAGCATCATTTGAATTAGAACACCGGGATTACTTAACGTACTTGCACATAAACTTCCATAACAACATACTTTACATTACACACTCGGACTTGACGGTCCGGGTAACATATCCACATCCATATATATATAACAACTTACATAGTAATCTCAGACTTGATGATCCGGCTACCTTAACAACATTGCACATGTATAACACCCTTTGACTCTTGGTCTGGGTAACATACAACATTTAGACTCGTGGTCTTGATAACCACATCCTTTAGACACCTGGTCTTGATAGCATAACACTTCCAGAATTCAATCACTTAGGACTCAGTCCAAAATAATAATTATTACACATACACACAACATGTCATAGCATGTATATCAACCAGAATTCCTTTTCCATCTCTTCATGGGTTTGAGACCCATGTTGAGTACATATACACTGTGATCCCGCAGAACCGGCGCGATGGACACTCTGGTCCCCGTTCCTTTGGGAGATCAAAACAATTGCATACATCTTTAAATATACTTCTCATGTCACCGGTCCTAAGACAAAGGCTCATCACGTCCTCACTCGTGAGCAGAGTAGGAACATACCCTCTATGAGGTTAAATAATGAAATCCTTTATTGGAAGGATACAGTTGAAATCCCTCTACGAGGTCACATAAAGGTAGTCCTTCCTTTGAAAATACCACTTAAGAATCTTAAATATTTATTGAAGTATTGAAAATACCAATTTGAAAATTGAAACCCAATTTAAAATTCTTTTGAAAGCTCCATACAACTCCAAGTCCAGTTATTGTTATTGCATCTTATTCTTGATGTGATTATTTATGACCACTTATAGGGAGTTTCAAGAATCATCCAACCCTAATGTGGATCAGCATCAGAGTTGAACTATCTTTCCACCCCAATTTGTGTTCGCTTCCCTTGATCTCATGATAATCAAGTTCACCTGCACTACTCATTTTCAAACAACAGATAACACATTCATTTCCAATTTTCTATCTTTTAATCCTTCTAGTCATAATCATACATCTCCAAGGGTGGAACTATGTCAACGATCACCTTCCAGATTTATTTTAAATCAAGTTACCTAGGGAATTTAAATTCTCACTAGGTTCTATGTCGGTTTCATACTTCTTCATAAATCACAATACTGTATATATTTACTTTTAATCAAAACAATACACGGTTTTACATTTAGTATCATATGAACATACATAGTCGGGTTTTGTTCCCCGGGAGTTTTTATTACTCCCTTACCTTGACTCTCTCACACATAACAGTTACGAGGTATATACATTATGACAATGGTATTCGCAATCTTCTGTGCGCAATTACCACAATTAAACCATGAATGAATGTGCATGTTCATATTACATAGCACCAATCATCAAGACAAATTTTTGTGTTATGCACAACCATAGTTTCACGTACACCTGTACGGTAAAACACACTAACGGTTTTGCGCTCTACCCCCCTTAAAAGGGATTACGCCCACGTAATCAATCCGTTAATCACTGGTTTAGAACATTCTACCGTCGTGAAGTGTTTATCTCCACGCGTTTATTACACAATGTTTCTGGTTTGAGATCTTAGCATATGGCGGTTTAGTCCCTAACCAAGAATTCTCATTAGAGTTTATTTTTTAACTCTTAACTGTTTCGATCCTGGTCTGTGAGGCTTTTAGGCATCATTAGTTTGCCATTCACTCATGTTCACTATTCGCATTCATCGTTTGAATCACTGGTTCACCAGTTTTGCTGGCGCAACTCTTGATAATTTAGAGCTTAGTTTGCCCATGCATTATTCTTACTGTACCGTATATCTTCGATTATCACCTTCATCTTGGTAATAACTATTTCTCAACCGACGCGTGGTATTTCTTACCATGAGCGAACTCGGTGAGTTACAGACTTTCTATCCACTTCCATGATAATTTACTGTGTGTACTGCTATGTATTTCACAATGTTTAACTTGACTACTTCCGACTTACTGTCGGTTTTTGAGCTACTATGTATTGTGTAGTACTCTGTCGGTTATTTCCAACACTTAAGGTATATTCCATACCGACATTTAATAATCGTGTTACTACAGTCACTTATGTCACCAGGTTCCTTTTTATTGGTACGACCGTGCTTGTCCTATGCATCGGTTTTTATCACATCCTAAGTCTTTGTTCTTCCATCACAATTGACATCTCCCAAACTTCCTAGCTATCTCACTCGATCATTACCGTGCAAGCGCAATACCAAAACACTCAGTCATACAGAGTGCAGAGGCGTAAACTCTTGACAGTAAATCTCTTATGCGATAGCAATAGGAACTCACACTGTTTTCCTTATCACATAATATCAACTACTACTACTGCTTATTGCCCGTCTGTTTATCATCACTTACTTGTATGTCCATTGAGTTTCACTCATAACTGGTCTCATTTACCACATTATTAATTAACAATACTTATGCAACGGTCGCTTACTGCGCACCGTGCGGTTACTCATTGTATAACCTTAACTTATACTGCATCCTCTATTATATTAGCTTCCGCCGTTACACTCTGTGTTTCGCCACTTAGTTGGACGACTGCTGAACACGCTATTTTTTTGAGTCTTTATGCTCTTTGAGCGTTGTTCATTACGCATTTAGCATCACACACCTATGGTGGTTGCTATTAGACTTATTACTCTTGCGGTCCTCCACAACTGGTACAAACACCTCTTTTCGATTTATTCCTACTCACAATCATTCTTGGGTAATAACAACATGGTCAACTACTAACATGCCTCTTAACTTGGTTCACTTAACTACCGCTGTTGCGGTCTCACATATCAATAGGTATCCCTACTCTTAAGGTAGTGGTTCGTTATCAGCTTTACTTATATAACATAAACTTCCCGTAATCAATAAATTTTCCTTAACACATTTACTTGTGGCTTATAAGCCCTATTGCCTCGAGCTCTGCTCATTGTAGGCTGTTCACACACATCTACTTCTCTGTACAATATTGCACGGTTTAGGTTGTATTGGGCTCCATGACAAGGTCGTTTTCCTTTCATGGATGCCCCTTCAAGGATGTCCGACTTCTTCCTGACGACTTATGCTTAAACCGGGTGTTAGTTTCAACCCTTGCGTTTCTGCCACGTTTCTTCAAACCATTGTTGACCCAACAACACCCTTTTAAGGATAGTTCCTGGTGTTACTAAGTCATGCCATTATATCCGGCCGCACTTATGAGTACGTTTCATTAGCTACATCGCCTGCGTTCTTGGCTGGGTTAAATATCATTTCCAGTGAGATTGATATTCCAGTTCAAGTGATCACTTCGGGAGTCTCATCCCGATCATTGCACATTAACGTATCATAGTAGGCATTTGCCTCACCATATTTAGGCTGGGTACTTACTCCAGCTATATGTTCGTCCTTCAGGTTCCTTATGACATATTCCATGTCCTTACTTACTAATCAGTGCACTTCGTACTTGTTCACCCTTAAACATTTCCTTAAAATACACCTTCTAATTCCTTTAGTCTCCTTAACTTACTTGGTTCCTTTATTTCACACGATTCGATGTAATCCATTGCTCTTGCTTGACTTTACTTCGGACCGTAGTATGGAGTCGACTACTTCCCATGTTCCAGACTCCACTCGTATACATGTGTGGGGTATCCTACTGATACATTGCTACTTACCCGACTACCCCATAAGAAGGTTTGTCAGGCCCACAAGCTCCTAATGGAGTGCGGTCGTCCCACATTACTGTTGGTACACTCGTAGTGTCCGTCACATGCCTAGGTGAAGTATTCTGTTGTCAACTCCTCTTATATTATCCTGTGATAATATGCATTCCGTGCTTCCCGAACTTAATCAAGGGAAGTGTATCCACTGTTGTATTATTATGAACTCACTCCATTTCCTCGGGTTGTTACCCTTGGGTTTACTGGTTTCCATTCGGTTATTTAAAAGTAACAGGGTAAAACTTACCTACCATGTGGCACTGAGGCCCGTGTAGGTCTTCTGGTTTAGTTTAAAGAAAAGAAGAATTGAAATAAGATGGGTTTGAAAGAAAATTTGGTTTTGAAAGGAGTTCGAAAATGATTTTGGTTGAAAGAAAATTTTTTGTGGTTTTACAACGTTTCCTTGCCTTAGCCAGTCTAGCTTCCTGCTGACTGGTGTATTTCCAAGTACTGAGGTCAGGCTATTAAGCCCTTCCACGGTTATGATAATCCCACTTAACTTCATGGTACTTTACTAAGTACCGGTAGTTGTTTAAAATTTCCCGTACAACCTTGTTGTGCAGCACTTGCCATGGCAAGTGCGCCATGCTAACTGGTTATCGATTCAGCACACACTGGTTGCGGTATTGCTTCACTTTCACCCGCTCTAACTCAGTGGCCTTGTTGGCCCTTACTTGATCTTACAGTCTTAACAATGAATCCTCTGGGTACTTCTCACTGTCATCACACGACATCCATTAACTAGGGTGTTTCCCGTTCTGGGAGACCCCTTTTCTTAGCATCGTATCCTCCTTGTACTACGTTGTAGTTCCTTAATCGGTCGGTACCGTTGGTGTATTAGTTAACATTGTAGTCCCGCAGACACTCGTCTCGGATTCTACTACTTCACTTCTCCACTGTTGCACGGTTAGTGCTTGCAAGCTGGTTGTCCTCGACTGCTTCGCATGTCGACCCAGGGTGCTGGAAATTCCATTCTCTTATGCATAAGATTCTTCACTTTTCGCTAACAAGAGCGGTTATATTGTTCAAATGGAACCGTCTTCGGATTCACACCTTTCAGAATCTACCGTATGACAGGTTCTCTCCGTGCTCATTAGGGCACTTAATAACAGCCAGATCGGGTATTCCCGAGTAAGAGAGGACTTCCATCTCTCTGGCGTTCTTTCCAAGTTATATAATAGGTTTGGGAGGGCGGGATGGATACTGTAGGTATCCAGTACCACATTGGTATTTCCCTAACAGCGTACTTCTCACGCTATCACTCAACCCTTAAACCCAAGGTACTAAATCTTAACTCGGTACTCTCTCAAGCTCGGTACTTCAGTCATCGAGCGATACTTCTTCGCTCTGATACCACTTTTTGTAACACCCCAACTACTCACAACGCCTTAACAATACCTTGCAGCGGAAATCACAAACTCACAACATAACTTAACTCCTTGGTGTTACACGCCGTTAGCCACCCACGTGGCTAACAAGGCTAACATACATACATTGTACCGGTCTGATGACTATACTCCCGAGCAACTACACATAAATCCTGTTCCATGTCCAACAATCATATACACTTACATTACACAGCTGTACCGAGTAATTACCAACTAAGCGCCGATACATTTTCGGTCTTACTACTCCTATATACATACACGATTTCATGTCTACCACATACAACACTACCTACCCCGTCCTACTCTCGAACGGCTTCTAGTTCCTTGTACCTGAAAGTATGGGGCCCCCAAAGGGGGTCAGCACCTTTGCTGGTATGGTAATCCCGCAGCCGCATCTACCGGCCCGCATAACTATTGTCGTCTTAAGCATCGGTTGATTCATTTCAAACATGCACAAACTCACACACATATCATGCTTATAAGCAAACATCCATTAATGGAATACAGACACAAGGTTAGCACACTCAACATAACAACACACTTCACTTTATAACATACACAACTTAATTTCACTCTTCTTAGAGTACATGAACTTCACTTAGGGAGTGCCGAGGTGATATAAGCCCGAGCACAACATACATACATTTTCTTTACTTGAGTGGCGGCCTCATATAGGACCGTACACAACATACACAATTTCCCCCTAGCTCAAATAGTGATGAGGTAGGTAAGCCTTGGTTAAGCTTGTGGGTGGTTGTAATTCCAGGAGGAGGAACAACCGTAACCTAACAAAGAGGGAGTCGAAGCGAACTTAGGCATCGACACCCTACCAACATTATACATAATTTCCCTCCTAGCCCGATGTGGAGGTCGGGTAGGTAAGCTTTGGCTAAGCTAGTGGGAGGTCAAAATCCAATGAAGGAAAACAACCCTAACATAACAGGATGGGAGTTAATTCTCATATATGTATTAACTCCCAAACAACACGCGCGACCGGAACAACCGGATTCCTCTCCATACATAACATATACTTATTAGTTAAAGGTTCCCTTATGGAACTTATCACATACATCCATCACATAGTGTTACTAACTCGGTTAGACACCTAAGGGAACTCACATCCCATTTCAACAACACGGATAACAGTACCCAACATTAACAACATATTAAACAAGTCACATAAATCACACATAGTCACAACATACAGTAACGCACGGATACCCGTAGTTAGAACGTTCCCATGGGTTGGGACGTTTATTCCGAATACCGATCACTTATGTGAACCTAAGGTCGGTCAACTATTATTTAACACATAATTAGGATTAAGCGGTATCGGAATTAATTACGCCACAATAATGAATTATTGTAAACTCATTTCATGCTTTATCTTGCAAGGTGGCAAACACACAGAAAAACACGTTGGCATACAAGCCGGTGTAATCCGGTAGGACACAGGTTGCAAGAAAACCATACCTGTCACCGGAGGTGCACTCTAGTGTGCCATCACATGTTCCTTGAAAATCTTTGAACAACTGGTAACATTATAACCATCTTCATTAATATCGGGGTAATATAATTTTTAACGTCTACTGCACCATGGTTAACCTCGTTCGGTAGTTTTATAACTTTACATTTTTAACTTGTTTACTTTCACATTTTTACTACAACTCTTCACCACTTAATTACCATTACAACTTACTTAACATATCCTTAACAACCTTATAACATCATTACTTATCAATCCCCATCATTGGGTATCATTTCCTACCCTTAAACAAAATTTTTGCTTGAAATTACACTATGTTCGAACTTGTGTCCGAGCTTCCGAAGTTCGGACGCAAGTCGAGACTCAATTGGGTGAAAACTGTCGAATGTCCGAACTTGTGTCCGAGCTTTGAAGTTCGGACACAAGCCGAGGCAAAAACCAAGGAAAATTTTAACCTGTCCGAACTTGTGTCCGAGCTTCCAAGTTCGGACACAAGTCGAGGCCAAAACTGAAGAAAAATTTACAGACGTCCGAACTTGTGTCCGGACATCGAAGGTCGGACACAAGTCGAGACTAAATAGCCTGGGAAAATTTTCGAGTGTCCGAACTTCCAAGTTCGGACGGAAGTTCGGACACAACTGAAACTCGGAAAATTTTATAAAACGACGGGGCATGTCCGAACTTCCAAGTCCGGACGGAAGTTCGGACGTACCCAAAAACTCAGCAAACAGAGGCAAATTCTACCCAGAATTGCACTTCTAATAAATCTACACTAACCCCTTGTTTCACAAGCTACAAACAACCATTCTTTTCTACATTAAACATCCCAAATCAACACCTAAGTCCTCTCATCCATAAAGCCATCATCAAACATCATTTTCTACTAGAATTTTGCCATAACCTCCCCATAACCTTTTACATTCATCCTCATCAATTTCCATCCTTTTCATTCCTAATCTAGCCACACCCTTACAAGGGTCCTAACAGCACATTACAGTTCCTCAAATTCCATCACAACAACATAATCACCATAGACTCCATAACCATAATACCACTCACAAACTTACAATAATTGGCTCTTAAGGCCCTCAATTCAACTATCAATTCACAAACCTCTCCAACACCAACTAAACACATTACAACCTAGATTTCGACTCACAATTTTGGGTGCATTAAATTGTTTACCCATCCCAAACACTTAAACAATTATAAACAAGGTTTAAGGTGGATTCCTTACCTTAATCTTACAAGTCCCTTAATTCAACTCTTGTTCCTCATCTCCTCCAAAAATCGGTCCAGAGGGTATGGAGTTTCCAAACTCCATCCCAACACCCAAGAACACAAAACATACACAATTAATTATCCAAACCCTTAGAAACTCAATTCAATCAAGGGGCTAGAATTAGGGTTTACCTTTTAGAAGTTTTTAAGAGGGAATTTCTCCCTTGAATCAAGAAGGGAACTTCTCCACCATTGAAGGATTAATTTGGAGCTCAAGAACAAGGAGAAAAACAAGGTATCAAAATGGTGAAAAATTGATTACACCAAGAGATGAAGGAAAAATGCGTTTTTCTTGGGAATCTTTACCTTAGAAGGAAGAGGAGACTCCAAGCTTCTCATTGGTGCCATTTTCTCCTCAAATGGTGAAAACCCATGGAGGTCAACTTCATCCTTTTGAAATTTCGAAAAGAGAGGATGATAGAGGAAGGTGAGGGGAAGAAGAATATGTGATTTATTTTTGATTTGGAGCTCAAATGGAGCTTGGGGGATGAAGAAGAATGGAGGAAGCCATTGTTGGCTAGATGGAGAGTTCCCTCGGCAGCAAGGAGGAAGGGGAGCCGGTTGGGAGAGAGAGAAGAGAGGAAAGAGAAAAGGAAAGAGAGAAATGAGAGGAGAGAGAGATAGGTGGGGTATATGTAGTCTCTCTCTATTTTTGCTCTATTAATTAGTTACTAGTCATGTATGAGTGAGTTGTTTACATTAATAAAACCGGCCCACTACTGTAAACACGTTGGAGCGTTTTTCGTCTTTTAACAGAAAACGCTCGTTTATTTGCCCGGTTTAGTACTATTCACTAACCGGGACCGTTTTCCGGAATTTTCTCATTCCCTTAATTTTAGTGGTTATCAAACCCCCATTAATGTTTAATTATTGTTACATAAGCAACTATTATTTTTACGGGGTCATTTAACTGTTTAAAATCACGTTTTCGGATTTTCTCGAAAAACACGTTTTAGGACTCCGTTAGCGTTTTTTACGCATGGTTTGAATCCGCTTTCTTCCGGAATTTTCCCACATGTTATTAATGTGCAATTTAGGTATGAAAATATATTTATAACCCTAATGAAGGTTATGTACCTCCTAAAATAATTAAACACGTGTTTTCACGTTTAGTGACTTTTACGCATTTTCTTTTTCTTTTTGGTTTTTTATTTCTTCACCAATAATCTTAAGGACTTAATTAGCCTAAGAAAATTATAATTACATAGTTAATTAACATATTAAGGTTTGGGGTATTTCAACCCCTAACCTTAAATACTTAATTAAATGATCTATTAATGATCTAAGAAGGTTAATAATCATCTTAATACCACTGGGGAACAATCTAAAGATCTCAACAAGGCAAAACATGCCTTAAGATCGGTAAAGCCAAAAATGTGCTTTAAGACACCATAGAGATTGTATGACCTCAATTAGGATCCAAAGTGGATTCCTAAGTATTATAATTAAGTAATGAACACTATAAAACTATTCTCAAAGGAAACCAAGCTTAAAAACATGTTCTAACATAAGTTGTGCTTTAAAACTCCTTAAAGCACGTTTTTGAGAAAATTGACTTTCTGAGTGGGTTTTGAGTGGAGTTTGGCATTGGATTAGACCTTGTTACACTAATGTAATATAATGTACCACATTAGAAGGTCTAATTCCAATATTTCAAAAAAAATCACAAATATGGCATTCATTTGTGAATAGTAACCGAAATAGTGCATTTTTAAGCAATATTGACCAAGTCAAGTCAATGGTCAAGACTTGACCCATTCCTATCCTAAATGAGGCGGCATAATTAAGGGTGGAGGACATCACATTAACCTTTAACTAAAATATCTAACCAATTTGGTGAATCACAACTTTACTATTCCATTTAATACTTTTCATTCCTTAAAACACAAATTCTTTCTTTCTCTTTCCTCTTGTCCCATTCCAGCTGAGTACCCAGCAGTTCCTAAAGCTCTCAAGCTGTGTTCTTGAGTATTCAAGGAAAATCCAACTTATTTCCACCTAAGGTAATGGTTTAAGGCATATTTTAGCTATTTTTCTTCATCTCTTCATCACCTACACATGGAACTAATAATCTATCACCTTCCATGGCTTAATCTCAGTATTGTAACCCTTGAACAACAACTATTCTCGGCTGAAGCAACCCTTGGGACCAAGGTGGTCAAAATTTCCATTATAAGGTAAAAGCATACCTTAAGGAGTTTCCTTCTTCATCCGGTTTTCTTAGTCTATTTTCTATGAGTTTATATACTCATAATATTCATATTTTCATGTTGGTTCAGTGTGTTAACCACTTGGAGCAAGAGTAGCCGAAAACCAAGAGAAAATTCATTTTTAAGGCATTTTTCCAAGGTAAAATCTATTACCATAGCACCTTGCTGTTGTCTAGCTATTCCCATGTTTTTATGGTGAATTTAACACCATATGGTGTTCTTTATTCAGGCTGAAACTGAAATACCCCTAACCTTTAAAATATAATTAAATGATCTATTAATGATCTAAGATGATTATTAAACATCTAAATATTATTGGGGAACAATCTAAGAGATCTCGACAAGGCAAAACACGCCTTAAGATCGGTAAAGCCAAAAATGTGCTTTAAGACACCATAAAGATTGTATGACCTCAAATAGGATCCAACGTGGATTCCTAAGTATTATAATGAAGCAAGGAACACAATAAAACCATTCTCAAGGAGAACTAAGCTCAGGAACACCCTGTGACACAAAAATGTGCGCTAAAACACCTTAAAGCACGTTTTTGTGAGATTGCCTTCTAAATTGATTTTTAATGGGCTTAAAAATTATAATTACCCTTAAATATGATATTTTATCATATTAGGAATTTAATTCCAAAAATTTACTAATTTTTACAAATTTAATATTAAAATATTAATAAAACCCTAAAGTGGGGCCGCATGAGTCAATATTGACCAAGCATGGTCAATGGTCAATTAATTGACCCATTTGGACCATGGAGATCGGCTGCAATAAGAGAGGAGACAGCGTACAATGATTATGGGACAAGATACTACCTAATACATTTACTTTTTGAAAATAAGTTTACTTTTTACATTATTTCAAACCTTACCCATCTCCTCCTTCCTTCCTTGTCCGATTCCACCTTGCCCAGCCAAGTTCCTCCCTTCCTTGAAGCTCTCAAGGTTAATTCTTGTGCATGGAAGGCAAACCTAGCTCCTAAGCTCTTAAGGTAAGTGTTTTAATGTCATTTTTAGCCCTTTTTCTTCATCTCTTCACTACCAACACCTAGATTTCATGGCTCATCAATTCCTATGGCTTATTCTCAGTGTTCTAAGGTTAGAACAAGAGCTAAACTCGGTTGAGATCAGTAGAGGGACCAGGGTTGTTCAAATCTACAATTTAAGGTAAAAACATACCTTAAGAACCTCCACTCTCCATGCGGTTTCTTTCTTCTGTTTTTTATGAGTTTATACACTCATAATCTTTATAATTACATATTCATTCAGTTGGTTAGCCATTTGGAGCAAGGGTGACCAAGATCCAAGAGAAATACTCTCTTTTAAGGCATTTTTCCAAGGTAAAACCTAATAACAAGAGAGTTTGTTTAGATCTAGCTATTTCCTATGTCAATATGGTGGATCTAACCCCTTGTGGTGTGTTTGGTTCAGGTTGAAACCATCTTGAACACTCCTTGCATTTTTAAGGTGATTTTTGCCTTAAATCTTACATTAGTTATTCCTTATGGTTAAGCTCAAGCTTGGAGTGTAACCATATCTTGTTTTTGTGTATTAAACATGTCTAAATCAAGTGGTGAATTTTCCTACAAGTGACCGAGCTCATACAAGGATTAATCAAGGTATAAACACCTTAAACTTATGATTCTTATAATTTTTAAGCATATATATATATATGGCCGAGAGTGAAACTTCATATATAGGTCATATTGACCTAAAAATGGCTAAGATAAATTAAGCTAGTCATTTAAGAGATTTAATTAACATAATGGTCAAATTATGACATTATGTGGAAAAATAATTAAACCATGGTGAGACCGAAAATATATGCTATATTTTGAGACATTTATTGTGTAATTTATTTTGCAAGTTCAAGGTTGTAATAAGGCCATGTCATTAGGCCATTTTAATTTAAGTTTATAAGCTTATTTAGTTTTATTTATGCTTATAATTAAAATTGGGGCCAATTCGTAATTACTAGGAAATTAGAAAGCCGTGGGCTTAATTTAGAGCAATTTAGGGTTATTAAATGAATTTAATAAAAATTATAACATTTTATAAAGTTTCGGGTCAAAATTGTAAAAATAGAAAAGTATAGGTTATTATTAGTGATTACCGAAAATTGGTTCCCATTTGGTATTAGAAGTCAAAGTTGACTATATAGGAGACTTTGACCAAGTTTGGAAAATTTAAGAAATTAAAATACTACCTTATAATAAGATACTTATTAAATTGTAAAAGATTTATAAGACTTGGGGTGGTATTGTGAATACCGAAACTTAAGGGTGCTAAATGGAGTTTAGTAAAGTCCTTAAGTTATTAGAAATTTTTAGAAGTTTATTTGGTTAAATTTGAAGTTCATATGAATTATATAAGTATAATATTGGTATTTCATAATATTGTTACAAATGGGTAACATATGTGGTAAAATCGAGATTTAGAGAAAGTATAAGGTTAGGAATAATGTTTATAACCTTTTGGTATAGTTTGGTGATTTTTGGAATTATATACAAGGTTTTATAAGGACATATGTATAATATATGGTGTTAATGGGATTAGAAAACTATATGTTATAAAGAAGGGAAATTGGTGAATATAGAAAGTAAAGTGGTGGAAAAATAATTTAAATAGACCATGGGGTCTGTTCGGTTACCTTGAGAAAATATAACCATGGGTTTAAATTATATTAAGGAATAGGATTATATATTAGGTATATACTATAAGTGTAACAATGAAATATAATTTGGGGTTGATTTGTAAATTATGGAAGTTTGGTAGGAATTAATTAATACCGAGAGTTTTAAGTGCTGTTTGGTATTTATTAACAATATATAACTATAGGTTATAATTGTTTTAATGACATAGTTGTCAAAATAAATGTTATATAACTATAATATAACATGGTATAAATTATGTGGTGGATTTTGTAAATAATTAAGGAACATAGGTGCTGTTCGGAAATATTAATATTTTTGAATGAAATTTATAATATGGTTTTAACGTTATAAGAATTATAACATTTATAATATAGAGGTATTCATTAAAAAGAATGAATATATATTATAAGACTTACCATATAGGAAATAGTTCCATAAATACATACACATAAATAAATATGTGTTGTGGTGGAAAATATAATATGGTTTAATGACCATATATTTTCATAATTAAAATGACATATGATAAAGGGAAAAGAGTTACAAACATTGGATATGGAATGTTAGGACTGTACATGTGATAATAAGGATTGATAATGCAAAGTATCGTTTACCACATTGAATTTGGGAAAAAGAAAAAAAAGAGAGAAACAAACCTTAGAAAAATAAATACTAAGGTGAGATGTATGGTGTTTGACAAGAATCATACATGCAATATAGAAACAAACTATATGATGTACAAACATACATTAGGTTACATGCGATAACAAAGGTTCAACTATAAAGTATATTAATATACGAGACAAGACTACCCTTGTAATATAACACTTTTCCAATCTCGAGTTAAACCTAAAACCCGACAAGCATTGACAGTTAATAACGGGGGTTAACCGGGAGGTATTAGTGACGGTACGGGGTACCGTAGAATTTTGTGTTGTTATACAGTATGCTAATCAGTAGCATTATGTATTGTATAGACTGTTAGAGACGACGCACGAAGCATAGGATCTTGCTGATTCATACTCCACCATAATACTTTCAGGGTGAACGGTATGTTATTTATGTGGCTTGATTGTCTCTGAGGATTTCCTCAGTTCAGACATTGTGTGAAAATCTGTGATAAGATTGAATGTCTGCTTGTGTGAATTAATATGCCTGAGTTGTGTATTAATGCTACTTTATTATTACGGTCGTGCGATAACAGTACCGTTCGTATATATGAACATATTATAAAACGAACTAGCGGCAATGATGCTATCTTATATGTGTAACATAAGGAACGTAAGTAAAACGTTGTAGCATCAGGATAATAAGATATATATATTATCTGAGACTTATATACAGAGCATTGGCCTCTTTAACGCCGCTCTCGTATCTAACACTGGATCCCGAGTCGACATACTCAGGATTGGACTAACGACCTTAGTCTGTTGTGTTAAGAAAAGTAATAAAACGATGCGATGGTATAGACAAGTTTATCAAGAGGATGTGGCTATTGCTGTGAACTGTGATACATTAACGATACTAGGATACCGTGTGGTAACCGTAAGTATCAGGATAAATTTCCAACGAACTACAGATTGTTCGTAGGTCGGAGACTCTACCGCTGGAGTGGCTACTGCCATGGGTGACCCACCATTAGAGATGGGTAACTTAGAGACACGTCGTTCTAACGAGACGCTGTCATTAGACATGACTGAACAATTACGAACGACTATACTAATTCGTACATTAGGCGAACATTATTTGGGCTTGCATGCCAAAGACGAGGGTTTATACTTGTTTATAATTCTCGTTGTTTCGCCTTGTTGTTCATTGGTTGTGCTTTGTGGTTATGTGTGGTATGTTGGTGGATTTGTTTGAACGAGCCATTGTGCTCATATTGTGTGTGGTGAACTGGTTGCGTTGAGTCGCTGTACTCATGTGTATTATGGTGGATTGTTTGGTCGAGTGAGTCGCCGAACTCAATTATGAACTATTAAGTGTTTGTTGGAATGGAGTCTCTGTACTCATATAAGCGCTATAACGCTTTCAGTGGTGTATTACGATGCGATATGTGAAGCCGGGGGCTTGTTTGCTATTTGAGTTTACTGCAATATATATTGTTGCTTTACAGTTTTAACATTAACTATTGGCATGAAAATGAATTACATGCTCTCGACCAAATAACTGGGGGTCCGAGGGGGCATGACAGTCATGTAGTAACATACTCAGCAGGGGCTGATTCCATACCACAATAACCATTTTTGCAGGTATGCAGCTTCCGGTGTCAGCAAAGAGAGGGACGCGCTGGGTAGTTTAATTACAGTTGTTTTAATATGCACTGTTGTATTTTGATACGAACTTAGAAACGTGTATAGGATTGGGATACTTAGAAACCTCACTGTGAATGTATTTTATATTGGTTTGGGAAAGTTAGATCTATCTCTTGTTGTCACTACGAGAAATTGTTTCGTATGTAAGAATATATAAGGAAGCACGTTATTACTCGTATGGGCGAGTAAGAACGGTGACACCAGTAGTTGAATTGTTGAGATTACAACTGCGATTATATTGTTAAGTAAGATGATTAGGAGCCGATTAGAGTAGGGGTGTTACAAAAGTGGTATCAGAGTGGAGTACCGCTCTGATGACAAGAGATAATAGGACTTATACAGTGAGCATAGGTTTTGGGAATACGGGAAAACGTTGTGAGTATACGTGACCTTGCGGGGTTGATGCAATGCTTAAAGCTTGCACACCATAACCGTAGAGGCACTTCAATATTAAACGACCGTGACTACGGTATTAGACCGAGTAAAGGTCCAACCCGTCCTCTTGACTTATGTCAGGGAGAGGTCGGGGTAACAGTACTAAGGAAGAACACGGAGCAGCGGAAGGTGGTGAAGGTCCAGCAACCCCAAGTAACGCGAAGATGGTATGAACCACTCGCGCTTGATGGGAGAGCATCCCGGAAAATTTGCAATGGTACCCCACCCGCCGCAGCCCGTACCTCGAGTACTATCTAGTGAGGCAATGAAATGAGAAACACCACGGAGATAACCCTCCTAATCGGAAAGACCCGATGTGGATGCTAAGGAGATTATGTTAAATGTAGAAAATAAGACTTTGTGTTTGATGTAATGTATAGGACCGGGGTCCTGGTAATGACGTAATGTCTACCATACGAGAATGAGATAAATAATGGACCGAGTTTTGAGGAGAAAATTTCCTGTAGGACTAATGAGGCTAACTTGCTATGAGCAAGGCGACCCTGTCTTACATCCAGGAAAGCACCGATGGTGCGCTTGGGGGAAAAGAGGTAGAAACGACAAATAATGATTAGTTTATGAGATATGTAGTATATGGAAGGAATTACCTGTAGAAGTCTCACCCAAAGCGAGTAACTCGAAAACCATGCAACATTGAAGGTTCAAGATGGCCCGACGTGCATAAGGAGAGGTCATGAGAACTGTAGAAACAAGAACTCGCTAAGTTGCTATCATGCAACGCCTCGAGAGAAGAGTAAGACCTTACTACCATGGTAAACTTGTGGGGACGAGTGCGGAGTGAGACTGTATTAATTTGAATAAGAACTTTTAGCTTGAACAGGAACCCGATTAGGGAATAGCACTGCACTGACACACCGTACCGGTGGCTCAGTCTGCATGGTGCACTTGCCACTGCAAGTGCCACATTAACTAAAGCATTAAAATTCAACCTGCCTTGCGCACAGCGACGGTAAACTAACCCTAAAGGACGTGGTTGAAATACCCCAAACCTTGATATGTTGTTAAACATTTAAACTATGGTATGTAAAGGCTAAAAAGTGCCTTAGAAACATCAGTGAACAATTTAAACCACAGTAAATGCAATAAAGCACTAAGATATAGTTTGAGCAAAAACATGCTCTAAGCTATGAGTGAACTTGGTTAGGACCCAAAGAGCCTACCAAGACTTAATAATATTCAAATATGATTTAATAGGGCTAATTAAGTCCTTAGGAAACCTTGGTAGTCAGTTAAACCAAATAAAACACAAGGAAATACCATAAAGTCAATCAGAGCAAAAATGTGCTCTAAGCTTGGGATAAATTTGTATAAGACTTAATGGTCATACCTATACCTTATAAATATGTTAATGAACATATTAAATCAATTACTAAAGAAAACCAAGCTTGAAAACAAGTTAAAACACAAAATGTGCTTTAAGGAGTCTTAAAGCACGTTTTTGAAAAATTGTCTTGTAAATGAGTTTTGAATGGCTAAATGTCCATCATTACTCTTTAATTAACATGTGTACTATATAGTATCACATTTGGAAGTCTATATCAATTGGAAATCAAAAATTTCACAACAATGTGCCTTGTTTTTGTGAATAGTGATTTTTATAAGCTAGTTTGTAACATATGTTGTTATAAGTAATTAAATTGGTCAACAAAGACTATTATACCCTTCTAACTATATGGGGGCCGGTTTTTCAAGGTGTGAGTCACCAATATGTCAAAGAAATCAAATAAGTAAAGTAAAGCTTATAAAGTAAAGTACTATTTTACTTTACTACTTAATATCTTCTAAAAGTAGAACTTATCTTCATTTCTCCCTTCCTCCTTCATTTCACACGGCTTCTAAGCTCTCTTCTACCTCTCTTCTTTCTGTTCTCACGGTGAAGCTACAGCACCACCACCATTTCACCATCTTTCATTGTCAATATCTCATGGCTCACTTAATCAAATCAAAAACAAACACCACCAATCTCTTCCTCTCATCAAGCTCTACACTTCTATCTTTTCAAATCTTCAAGAGCTCAATTTTGGTGCCATGAAGATTCACCATTGAAGGAGCTTGAGCTCACCTTTCTACATATTATGACTCTCCTTTGCTTCTAGGTAAGGAATCTCAAAGAAATATCAAGTTTCTTCCATGTTTTTACCTTGACCGAAAATGCACATTGATGGTGCTCTTTGTGTGACTTTGTTCTAGCTTCATTCCAACCTTTCATGGACTAGGTGGAGTCCTCTCTTCATATATATTCAAACTCTCTTCAAAGATCAAGGTAAAACAACCACATTAATGTTTTTGAAACAATGTAAAACCTAGGGTTTACAATGAGATTAAGCTTGGAGCTTGAATACTCATCACATTGTTTGTGTAATGTTTAGAAGTTGACAAGCAACTAGGCTTAGCCGATTTTTGAACAAGGAAACAAGAAAGAAGTTTGTGAGGAAAAAGAGGTAAATATGCTATCTCAATGTGGTTTAATGCCTTAGGAGAAATGAGCTTATAATGCTTAATAAAATACCTAAGGAGCCAATGGTGAAAGACCTAGTAAAATGTTCCTAAGGAGATTATTAAAGGGAATATGTGTTGTTGTATGTATTTGCAGGTCAAAGGCATTATTTATGTGGGAAATTCAGTGTTTAAGGTTTATGCAATTTAAGGGCCTAAGAGCCATGTTATTTAAGGGCCTAAGTGCCAAGCAATTTAAGTTATGCACTATATTGTGATGTAGTGCTAAATGTGTGAAGTTTGTGTATAAAAATGTGTTTGATGGATTTTAGGTGTTCTTGAATGAAATAAGGTAAAAACCTAAGTGTTTGGGTGTGAGTATACACAAGAGAAGCTATGGCCAAATTTGGGAAAATGTGTAAGAAGTTCTCAGTGTTTTAAGTAAGTTTTGGTGAACTAGGAAGTGTTAAAGGTGAATAAATGTTTACTTGAGAAGAAAACATGTATTAAGGTGATTTAGAGTGATGCAAGGTGTTAGGTATTATCTTGGAAGTTCTAGGAATTCAATGTGTGTTTTGAGAATGTATTTAAGTCTTGGAGAAGTTTGTTTAAGGTTTAGGTAATGTTGATATCCAAGGAATAAGTGATGTTTAGGTAAGATGTGAAAAAGGAGGTTTAGTTAGTAAGAAAAGAAGTTGGGAGAAGATGTTAAGGTGTAGAGGAAACACCTTGGTGTAGTGGTCATTATTGGTGAACTACCACTTAGAAATGTTAAGGAGAAAACATCCCAAGTGCTAGGAATTTTGTAAGAAATTTGTGAATGATAAAATGGTTTTGGTGAGTGATTTAAAGAGTTAAGCATATGGCTAAAGGTGTGTTTATGTGCCAAATGATGTTAGAACACATTAGGAGGCTTGAGGAAAAGTTTGGAGAAAATTTGACAAGTTTTGGACAACTTCTGGTGTGTCCGACCCAGTGGTCCGACCCAGGGTGGGTCGGACAGCTCTGTTGTAGTCACCGGTTGGAGTTTCTAGAATGGTCCGACCCAGAGGTCTTGGGTCGGACATGGGTCGGACATGTGTGTTCTAAGTCTCTGGAATGGTCCGACCCAGATGGTTGGGTCGGACATGGGTCGGACACGTGTATTTAAAAGACGGGAAAAGTTTCTGGAACGGTCCGACCCAGTTGTGGGTCGGACGGTGGGTCGGACGGCCCAAAGTATGTAAAAAAAAAGTTTGTTTAAGGTTATAAGATGATATGTAATGAGGGGGATTGATAGGTAATGATGTTATAAAGTTGTTAAGGACATGTTAGGTGAGTTTTAATGAGAATTAAGTGGGTGAAAAGTTGTAATAAAATGTGAGAGTAAATCAAGTTAAAAATGTAAAGTTATGTAACTAAGTTAACGGGGAAAAGTTATAAGCATTAGACATTAAATGATCGTGCTACCCCGATGTTAATAAAAGTACATGTAATGTTATCAGTTGTTCGAGAATTGCTCGAGGAACGTAAGTGGACGTGATAAAGTGGACTCCGGTGACAGGTATGGTTTTCTTGCAACTTGTGTCCTACCGGATTACACCGGCTTGTTTGCCAATGTGTTTTTCTGTATGTTTGCCACGTTGTAAGATAAAACATGTAATGAGTTTACAGTAATTCATATATGTGGCGTGTTCAACTCCGATACCATTTAACCTCGGCAGTATTAACCTTAGTTAACTGAGTCTAGGATCACATGAGAGTTTGGTATTCGGATTAAACGACCCGAACCATGGGACGTACTAACCACGGCTATGCGTGTGTTAAATGTGTGATATGTGTATGTGAATGTAGGGATATCCCTTGTGTGTCTAACACAGTTGTAATACTGTATGATGTGTAGATGTGATAGACTCCATAGTGGGGTTCTAACTAATATCTAAAGTAAGTATGTACTAACAGTAGTGAGGAATCCGGTTTGGCCGGTCGCGCGTTGTTTGGGAGAGGGTATCCTTCTTAGCCTTACCCTTCTCTTTGTTATGGTTGTTTCCCTCACGGGTTATGATCTCCCATTAGCTTATTCCAAAGCTTAGCTATTCTGACTTATGATCGGTTTAGGGGGAACATGTGTTTGTGTGGTGTGTTCGGGCCTCCAAACCCGAACCGCCTTAACTTAAGTTACTCATCCAACTATTAGGACGGTAATGAGTGTTGTTGTTATTGTATAACGAGCTTATCATGAGAATGGCAACGTTCTCTAGGCTCACCAGTGTATAAGCAATGTTTGGGTCGGTTCCTAAGAGAACCATTCCCGTTATGTTATGTATTTTTGTTGTGATGCAATATCTATTGTGGTGTTATGTTGTGCACGTTGAAACGTGCAAAGTGTTGTTGTGTGATGTTATGTAGTGTATGTTATATGTTGTAAAATGGGGAGTATGTGGATCATGGATATGAATTCCAGTTTGAGAAAAGAGGCGTTTAAGGATAACCCGATTTAAGGGTAAGTGTCGTCTATTAAGGAAGTAGCTCCATTAGAGGAGGAACACTCTAGAGATAAGGGTTACTATGAGTGACTTATTAAGTAAGGATATATCATCCGTTTGTTGAGCCGTTGAGGCGAAATGATTATGTGTTGTGTGTTTACAGTTGCATGCATGATTTAAATATAATCAACCGCATGCTAAGACGATAATTAGTTGTGCGTGGCCCGGTAGCATGTGGGCTGCGGGATTACCATACCAGCAATGGTGCTGAGCCCCTTGGGGGCCACCCTTTCTCTTCTTTTCTTATTTCAGGTACGAAGTGCTGGAAGCCGTTCGAGAGTAGGACAGGTAGTCGTTGTACATGGGTAATCATTTAAGTGTATGTATACAGTAGGTGTAGTAAGACCGAAGTTGTTGTCGGCATCAGTTTATAAATACTCGGTATAATTGAAAGGTGTATGTTGTTGTCGTTGTTAATGGAAAGGGATAATAATGTGTAGTTGCTCGGGAATTTAGCCCATCAGACCGGTACAATGTATATGGATTAGCCTTGTTAGCCACGTGGGTGGCTAACGGCGTGTAACACCAACGAGTTAAGTAATGTGAAGAGGTTTGTATTTCCGCTGCAGTTTATTGTAAGTGTGTTAATGTTGGATGGGGTGTTACAAAAAGTGGTTCAGAGCGAAGTATCGCTCTGATGACTGAATTACCGAGCTTAGGAAGTACCGAGTTAGGATTTAAGTACTTTGGGTTAAGGGTTGAGTGAGTGATAGCGTGAGAGATACGCTAGATAGGAATTTCCAGTGTGTACTGGAAACCTACAATATCCATCCCACCCTCCACAATCCCTGTTTTATAACTTGGGCAACAACGCCAGAGAGATGGAAGTCCACTCTTACTCGGGAATACCCGATCTGGCCGTTATTGAATACCTCTAAAGGTACGGAGAACCTGTCATACGGTTGATCCCGAAAACTGGGAATCCTGGAGACGGTTTCCATTTGAACAATGTTAACCGCATTAATAGCGAAGAATGAAGAATTTTGTGCATAAGAGAATGGAATTTCCGGCAACCTGGGTCGACATGCAGAGCAGTCGAGAGTAACCAGCTTGCAACGCACCAACCGTGCAACAGGCAAGAAATGGATTAATAGAACCCGAGACGAGTGTCTACGGAACCACAGTTGATAAATAATACACCAACGGTATACCAACCGGCAAGGGAACTACAAGTAGTGCCCAAACAAGAGACAAGTCTCAGTAACCACGACAAATACGTGGAATGGGCTACGAAGGAGATATAATACTAAGTAAAAGGGGTCTCCCAGAATGGGAAACACCCTAGTTGATGATTATCATGTGAAGACAGTGAGAAGTCACCTAGAGAGTATTTCAAGGAGTATATAGTGCAGTAAGATCAGTGAGGGCCAACAAGGCCACTGATGACGGTATGGGTAAAAACAATACCACAACCGGTATGTGTTAAACCGATAGCCAGTTAGCATGGCGCACTTGCCATAGCAAGTGCTGCTATAACAGGGCTGTTCGGGAAAGTTATAACCACACAAAGTATTTAGTAAAGTACCATGAAGTTAAATGTGATCGTCATAACAGTGGAAGGGCCTGTTAGCCTAACCTCTGTAATTGTGAGTACACCAGTCAGCAAGAAGCTAGACTTGGTTAAGGTAAGAAGATGTTGCGAAACCATGAAGATTTTCTTTCAAACCCAGATTTATTCAAACTCTTTTCTTTCAAAACCAGATTTCCTTTCAAACCAACACTTCTTTCCAACCTTCTTTTATACCAAACCAGTAAAACCAAGGGCAGATGATAAGATACAACAGTGGATAAACTTTCCTTCGATTAAGTTCGGGAAGCACGGGACGCATATTGTCAAGGGACAATATAAGGGAGTTGACAACAGAATACTTCACCTAGGCGTGTGACGGACACTACGAGTGTACCAACTGGATTGTGGGACGACCGCACTCCGATGGGAGCTTGTGGGCCTGACAGCCTACTTGTGGGTTAGTTGGGTAGGTAGCAATGTATCATTATGGTACCCCACATATGAATACGAGTGGAGTCCGAAACACGGGAAGTAGTCGACTCCGTCTACGGTCAGCAGTATAAATCAAACAAGAACTAAGGATTACCATGAATGGTTGAAGTTAAGGAACTCAGTTAAGTTGACGAGACTAAAGGAATTAGTGAATTCCTTTCAAGGAAATGTTTAAGAGTCAGGAGGTGCGAAGTGCACTAACTGAATGTAAAGACATCGTATATGACTTAAGGATCCCCAGGGATAAACATGATAGCTGGAATGGTGACCCAGCCTAATGTGGACACATTAATGTGCAATGAACGGGATGAAACTCCCAGAATGAGTACCTACACTACCAGGAAGTGTTGATCTTCACAGAAGAGGATAATAAGCCAGTTAAGAACGTAAACGGCGTGGCTAACTGTATATACCAATAAGTGCGAACCAGATGTAATGGCATGACTTAGCAACACCCAGGAGCAATCCTTAAAGGGTGTTCGCATCAACAATTGTTGCACGAAATGCATGACAGAAACACGAGGGTTGAAACTAACACCCAGTTTAGACATAAGTTGTCAGGAGACGGACTGACAAACCTAAAGGGCATCCCATGAAAGGAAACGGAATGTAACGACCTTGTCATGGAGCCCAATATAATATCCAAACCATGTAATGTTGTACAGATAAGTACATATGTGTGGACAGCCTACAATGAGCGCAGCTCAAGGCAGTAAGGCTTATAAGCCACAGATAAAATGGGTTATGAAAGTTAGATTGACTATAAAAGTTTATGTTATATGAGTAAATAGAGTGGTAAACGAACCGCTGCATTAAGAGTGGGGATACCTCTCGATATTGTGAGACCGCAGGAGCGGTAGTTATGTGAACCAAGCTCAAGAAATATGTTAAGGATGGACGATGTTATTATTGAAAGAGAGCAGTTCGCTTAGTAGTATGTGTGTATAAAGTGAAACACCGAGCTGAATAACGCCGGTTGTGACTCGAGTGATCAATGCTCAAAGAGTATTCAATAGTCATCCAAAAGAATGACAAACCGTAATACGAGTGATGTAAGTATATGTGTGGAAGTTAATGTGACAGTAAGTAGACCATGTAAGTTATTGTTATGCAATGAGTAAGAGCATGGTGCGCAGCAAGCGACCATTGTATAAGTATTGTTAAACGATAATGTAGCAGATAAGATTAGTTATGAATTAAACTCAGTGGAGATGCAAGATAAGCAATATTAAACAGACTGGGCAATAAGCCAGTGATAGGTACTGTGTGATGAGGAGTTCAGTGTGAATTCCATGGCGAATCGCATAAGGGATTTACTGTCAAGAGTTTACGCCCCTGCACTCTGTATGACTGAGTGTTTTGGTATTGCGCTTGCGCAGTAATGATCGAGTGGGATAGCTAGGAATTGGAAACATGTTGATTGTGGACAAATAATGTTATAATGGCCGATGCATAGGAAATGCAAGGACGCACCAATAAAGGATTACTTGTACAAAACCAAATGTGGAGATATGATTAACAGTAAGTGACTACAGTAGCACTAACTGCCAAATATCGGTATGGGATATACCCCAAATGTTGTAAATAGCTGAGAGAGCACTACACACTAGGTAGTAGCTCAATCTCAACCGACAGTAAGTCGGAAGGGAACAAGTCAATCATTGTGAAATACATAGCTGTATACACAGTAAATTATCATGGAAGTGGATAAGATGTTTGTAACTCACCGAATTCGCTCACGGTAAGAGATACCACGCGTCGGTTGAGAGACCATTGTTACCAAGATGAAGGTGACAATTGGGGATGTACAATACAGTAAGAATAACAAAAAGGGGCAATTAAGCTCTACAGTTACTAGAGTTTCGCAGCAGAAACTAGTGAGCCAGTGATTCAAGTGTTGAATGTACATGGTGAACATGAGTGAATGGCTAATTGTTAACGCCTAGAAGCCTAACAGGCCAGAATCGAAACCAACTAAGAGTTTAAACAAACTCCAATGAGAATTCTTGGTTTAGGAACTAAACCGCCAATATGGTTAAGATCCTCTAATCAGAATCCATTATGTAATAGACCGCGTGGAAGTTAAAACACTTCACGACGGCAGAACATTTTAAGCAAATGTTTAGTGATTGATTACGTGGGCGTAATCCCTTTTAAGGGGGGTAGAGCGCAAAACCATTAGTGTGTATTACCGTACAAGTGTACGTGATTTATGTTGTGCATAGCACAAAATCAATTGTTTTGATGATTGGTGTGTGTGTTATGTAAACATACGCATTCATTCATGGTTTAATTGTGGTAATTGCGCACAGAAGATGCGAATACCATTGTGATAAGTGTGTTGATTTATTAATAGTGGTGTGTGATAGTACAAGTGTGGGGAGTAGAGAAACTCCCGGGGAACAAAACCCCGACAGTGTATAAATGTGAAACTGTGTGTTGTATTTTGATAAAATATATGTGTATATATATATACTATATAGTGATTCATGAAAGGTTATGAATCCGACATAGAACCTAGTGAGAATAAGATTCCCTAGGTAACAACATTAAAGTGAATGGAAATAACTGATAGACGAAGTTCTATCCCTTGGAGATGTTATGATCATGACTAGAATGATTTAAAAGATAGAAAATTGGAAATGAGTGATTTAATTGATGCTTGAAAATGAAGTGGGAGGTGGAACTTGATTTGCATGTGATCAAGGGAAGCCGAACACGAATTGGGGTGGAAGGATAGTCCAACACTGATGCTGATCACATCAGGGTTGGATGATTCTTGAAGCTCCCTATAAGTGGTCACAAATAACCACGCTAAGAAAAGAAGCAAAGAGCATAAGTTGGACTTGGAGTTGTGTGTGTTTTCAAAAGGATTTTCAATTGGTATTTATAAAACGTTGATAGATACTTTACATAATTAAAGTTTTTACTTAACCTCACAAGGAAAAATTTCAAATTTAAGTGATTGTTTTAATCTCCCAAAGGCACGGGGACGGAAGGTGTCCATCGCGACCGGGTTCTGCGGGATCATAGTGAATATCAAAGATATTTTTGATTGCTATACATGCTATGACATGTTGTGTGGAATGTGTAATAAATGTTATTTTGACCTTGATTTGTTAAAGTGGATGCTATCAAGACCTATGAGTCTAAATGTGTTGTGTTACATAGACCTATGTGTCTAAAGGCTGTCATGTTATCAAGAACTATGTGTCAACGGTTGTTATGTTACCCAAGACCAGTGAGTCAAAGGGGTTGTTATGTATGTGTAAATGTTGATAAGATACCCGGACCATTGAGTCCGAGGTTATTATGTGATATGTTATGTTATGTGTGGATGTGAATGTGTTGCCCGGACCATTAAGTCCGAGGTTGTGATGTAAAGTGTGTTTGGTTATGGAAGTTTATTTCCAAGTGATTACTATGTTCTAATCTAATGATGTGTGGAAAGTGTGAACTTCGAGGACGAAGTTCTTTTAAGGGGGGTAGATTGAAATACCCCAAACCTTGATATGTTGTTAAACATTTAAACTATGGTATGTAAAGGCTAAAAAGTGCCTTAGAAACATCAGTGAACAATTTAAACCACAGTAAATGCAATAAAGCACTAAGATACAGTTTGAGCAAAAACATGCTCTAAGCTATGAGTGAACTTGGTTAGGACCCAAAGAGCCTACAAAGACTTAATAATATTCAATTATGATTTAATAGGGCTAATTAAGTCCTTAGGAAACCTTGGTGTCAGTTAAACCAAATAAAACACAAGGAAATACCTTAAAGTCAATCAGAGCAAAAATGTGCTCTAAGCTTGGGATAAATTTGTATAAGACTTAATGGTCATACCTATACCTTATAAATATGTAAATGAACATATTAAATCAATTACTAAATAAAACCAAGCTTGAAAACAAGTTAAAACACAAAATGTGCTTTAAGGAGTCTTAAAGCACGTTTTTGGAAAATTGTCTTGTAAATGAGTTTTGAATGGCTAAATGTCCATCATTACTCTTTAATTAACATGTGTACTATATAGTATCACATTTGGAAGTCTATATCAATGGGAAATAAAAAATTTCACAACATTGTGCCTTGTTTTTGTGAATAGTGATTTTTATAAGCTAGTTTGTAACATATGTTGTTATAAGTAATTAAATTGGTCAACAAAGACTATTATACCCTTCTAACTATATGGGGGCCGGTTTTTCAAGGTGTGAGTCACCAATATGTCAAAGAAATCAAATAAGTAAAGTAAAGCTTATAAAGTTAAGTACTATTTTACTTTACTACTTAATATCTTCTAAAAGTAGAACTTATCTTCATTTCTCCCTTCCTCCTTCATTTCACACGGCTTCTAAGCTCTCTTCTACCTCTCTTCTTTCTGTTCTCACGGTGAAGCTACAGCACCACCACCATTTCACCATCTTCCATTGTCAATATCTCATGGCTCACTTAATCAAATCAAAAACAAACACCACCAATCTCTTCCTCTCATCAAGCTCTACACTTCTTTCTTTTCAAATCTTCAAGAGCTCAATTTTGGTGCCATGAAGATTCACCATTGAAGGAGCTTGAGCTCACCTTCTACATATTATGACTCTCCTTTGCTTCTAGGTAAGGAATCTCAAAGAAAAAATCAAGTTTCTTCCATGTTTTTACCTTGACCGAAAATGCACATTGATGGTGCTCTTTGTGTGACTTTGTTCTAGCTTCATTCCAACCTTTCATGGACTACGTGGAGTCCTCTCTTCACAGATATTCAAACTCTCTTCAAAGATCAAGGTAAAACAACTACATTAATGTTTTTGAAACAATGTAAAACTAGGGTTTACAATGAGATTAAGCTTGGAGCTTGAATACTCATCACATTGTTTGTGTAATGTTTAGAAGTTGACAAGCAACTAGGCTTAGCCGATTTTTGAACAAGGAAACAAGAAAGAAGTTTGTGAGGAAAAAGAGGTAAATATGCTATCTCAATGTGGTTTAATGCCTTAGGAGAAATGAGCTTATAATGCTTAATAAAATACCTAAGGAGCCAATGGTGAAAGACCTGGTAAAATGTTCCTAAGGAGATTATTAAAGGGAATATGTGTTGTTGTATGTATTTGCAGGTCAAAGGCATTATTTATGTGGGAAATTCAGTGTTTAAGGTTTATGCAATTTAAGGGCCTAAGAGCCATGTATTTAAGGGCCTAAGTGCCAAGCAATTTAAGTTATGCACTATATTGTGATGTAGTGCTAAATGTGTGAAGTTTGTGTATAAAAATGTGTTTGATGGATTTTAGGTGTTCTTGAATGAAATAAGGTAAAAACCTAAGTGTTTGGGTGTGAGTATACACAAGAGAAGCTATGGCCAAATTTGGGAAAATGTGTAAGAAGTTCTAAGTGTTTTAAGTAAGTTTTGGTGAACTAGGAAGTGTTAAAGGTGAATAAATGTTTACTTGAGAAGAAAACATGTATTAAGGTGATTTAGAGTGATGCAAGGTGTTAGGTATTATCTTGGAAGTTCTAGGAATTCAATGTGTGTTTTGAGAATGTATTTAAGTCTTGGAGAAGTTTGTTTAAGGTTTAGGTAATGTTGATATCCAAGGAATAAGTGATGTTTAGGTAAGATGTGAAAAAGGAGGTTTAGTTAGTAAGAAAAGAAGTTGGGAGAAGATGTTAAGGTGTAGAGGAAACACCTTGGTGTAGTGGTCATTATTGGTGAACTACCACTTAGAAATGTTAAGGAGAAAACATCCCAAGTGCTAGGAATTTTGTAAGAAATTTGTGAATGATAAAATGGTTTTGGTGAGTGATTTAAAGAGTTAAGCATATGGCTAAAGGTGTGTTTGATGTGCCAAATGATGTTAGAACACATTAGGAAGCTTGAGGAAAAGTTTGGAGAAAATTTGACAAGTTTTGGACAACTTCTGGTGTTGTCCGACCCAGTGGTCCGACCCAGGGTGGGTCGGACAGCTCTGTTGTAGTCACCGGTTGGAGTTTCTGGAATGGTCCGACCCAGAGGTCTTGGGTCGGACATGGGTCGGACATGTGTGTTCTAAGTCTCTGGAATGGTCCGACCCAGATGGTTGGGTCGGACATGGGTCGGACAGGTGTATTTAAAAGACGGGAAAAGTTTCTGGAACGGTCTGACCCAGTTGTGGGTCGGACGGTGGGTCGGACGGCCCAAAGTATGTAAAAAAAAAGAGTTTGTTAAGGTTATGAGATGATGTAATGAGGGGGATTGATAGGTAATGATGTTATAAAGTTGTTAGGGACATGTTAGGTGAGTTTTAATGAGAATTAAGTGGGTGAAAAGTTGTAATAAAATGTGAGAGTAAATCAAGTTAAAAATGTAAAGTTATGTAACTAAGTTAACGGGGATAAGTTATAAGCATTAGACATTAAATGATCGTGCTACCCCGATGTTAATAAAAGTACATGTAATGTTATCAGTTGTTCGAGAATTGCTCGAGGAACGTAAGTGGACGTGATAAAGTGGACTCCAGTGACAGGTATGGTTTTCTTGCAACCTGTGTCCTACCGGATTACACCGGCTTGTATGCCAATGTGTTTTTCTGTATGTTTGCCACGTTGTAAGATAAAACATGTAATGAGTTTATAGTAATTCATATATGTGGTGTGTTCAACTCCGATACAATTTAACCTCGGCAGTATTAACCTTAGTTAACTGAGTCTAGGATCACATGAGAGTTTGGTATTCGGATTAAACGACCCGAACCATGGGACGTACTAACCACTGCTATGCGTGTGTTAAATGTGTGATATGTGTATGTGAATGTAGGGATCTCCCTTGTGTGTCTAACACAGTTGTAATACTGTATGATGTGTAGATGTGATAGACTCCATAGTGGGGTTCTAACTAATATCTAAAGTAAGTATGTACTAACAGTAGTGAGGAATCCGGTTTGGCCGGTCGCGCGTTGTTTGGGAGAGGGTATCCTTCTTAGCCTTACCCTTCTCTTTGTTATGGGTTTCCCTCACGGGTTATGATCTCCCATTAGCTATTCCAAAGCTTAGCTATTCTGACTTATGATCGGTTTAGGGGGAACATGGTGTGTGGTGTGTTCGGGCCTCCAAACCCGAACCGCCTTAACTTAAGTTACTCGTCCAACTATTAGGACGGTAATGAGTGTTGTTGTTATTGTATAACGAGCTTATCATGAGAATGGCAACGTTCTCTAGGCTCACCAGTGTATAAGCATGTTTGGGTCGGTTCCTAAGAGAACCATTCCCGTTATGTGTATTTTGTTGTGATGCAATATCTATTGCGGTGTTATGTTGTGCACGTTGAAACGTGCAAAGTGTTGTTGTGTGATGTTATGTAGTGTAGTGTTGTAAAATGTGGAGTATGTGGATCATGGATATGAATTCCAGTTTGAGGAAAAGAGGCGTTTAAGGATAACCCGATTTAAGGGTAAGTGTCGTCTATTAAGGAAGTAGCTCCATTAGAGGAGGAACACTCTAGGGATAAGGGTTACTATGAGTGACTTATTAAGTAAGGATATATCATCCGTTTGTTGAGCCGCTGAGGCGAAATGATTATGTGTTGTGTGTTTACAGTTGCATGCACGATTTAAAATATAATCAACGCATGCTAAGACGACAATTTATGTGCGTGGCCCGGTAGCATGTGGGCTGCGGGATTACCATACCAGCAAAGGTGCTGAGCCCCTTGGGGGCCACCCTCTTCTTCTTATTTCAGGTACGAAGTGCTGGAAGCCGTTCGAGAGTAGGACGGGTAGTCGTTGTACATGGGTAATCATTTAAGTGTATGTATACAGTAGGTGTAGTAAGACCGAAGTTGTTGTCGGCATCAGTTTATAAATACTCGGTATAATTGAAAGGTGTATGTTGTTGTCGTTGTTAATGGAAAGGGATAATAATGTGTAGTTGCTCGGGAATTTAGCCCATCAGACCGGTACAATGTATATGGATTAGCCTTGTTAGCCACGTGGGTGGCTAACGGCGTGTAACACCAACGAGTTAAGTAATGTGAAGAGGTTTGTATTTCCGCTGCAGTTTATTGTAAGTGTGTTAATGTTGGATGGGGTGTTACAGTGGTGGTCCAGGCGGTTACCAATAAACACTAAATCTTATGTAAGTCCGTAATGCAATAAAACAGGACACAGCCTTCTTGAGGGCAGGGGTACGAAACCCTTGGGGTTGAGGTCGATAAAACCTCGGGAAGACCTAGCCGGTCTAACCACTAAACCTGAAAATAATACACCATTTAGTAGAATATTAAAAAGGGAATAATGAGAATAACAATAATTAGTGCCTACAAGTCTAACCCCAGTGCCGGTATGGACATTAAACGTCAATCATTACCGGTGGGGAGTGACGGGTCTTCAGGACCAGCATAACCATAATTAGAGAGTGCGTGACACTCGTGGTTAAACCACTACCATCGAACATTGCCAAAGGGAAAGAAGTGAGCTATATGAGTCAGGACCTTAAAAAAAATAATAATTAATAGGCAGATGTGAACGTGCAATAAAAAGGGGCCGATGTAATGCCCACACCACACACACCGGGGTGTTGTTGATCCATTAGGCTGCTAGACTCCCGTACGGAGGGCAGTGGATATTAACTGAACAGTGAACTTGCCTGATAACGGAAGATACCGTTACCTCGAAGAGGATGGAGGAAATATGAGTTGAATAAGAGTAATGGACTATTCAATGAAGAGCAATGATTAGCGAAAACCACTAAGTTGTGGGTACCCAGTTGTAACATGAGGAGAAAGTGTTAGAACCAACTAAGAATAAATTAAATAAAAGATCAACAATCATTTAACTACCAAAATAAGTACTGATGAATCATATGGCATAGGCCTACGGAAGGATACCCTTAGTACCACCAAAATTACCCAAAACTAGGAGAAAAAGCGTGATGGATCACAGGTACCGATTAATATCAAACTAACGGGACTGCCATAAGATAGGAAAACACGAGGTGTCAACCTTTATCATGGAGTCCGAACTACGCCATGGGGTGTAACCCAATAGATTGGATGGAGTTCTGGAACTGAAAACTCATATCTGAAGGCGTTAACAGCCTAGGAGTGAACGGGAGAGGTAATAAGTAGTTTCTGATCCCCACTCACACATACCAGATAACGAGCATGTGGAAACCAGAGTTAGGACGATAAGTCACAAACACCTACCTTAGAGAAGGTAATGGAAATACACATAAATAAAAGAAACCATAGAACCTAATATTAGGGTCATTCTGATGATAAGGTTAAGAATTGGCAGCATAGCTACTCAAACATAAATTACCGAGAGTTAGAGTACGATAATCACCGGGTACGAACGCTATGAGTGCACTAAACGAGACATGGGACGACCGCACTCCTAGGAGCTTGTGGGCCTGACAAACTATATTAAGTTAGTTGGGTAAGTAGTAATGTATCAGTATGGTACCCCATGCTGTAAACGAGTAGTGTAGAACCCAGGAGGTAATCAACTCTGTGTCTAAGTAAGCGAATGGAACCCTGACTAGGTAAACCATGTAACGAGAGAGAGATCCAGTCAACTAGCAAGGTTAGGAAAATCAAGGATAGCTTGATAATAAAGTGACATAAGGTCGCAACTCCATAGTGGAGGAGTTGAAATAAATTTTGGGATTTAGTAAACGAGGAAACTAAGGGCAATTTAATGGTAATGCAAGTTGAACCCATGAATGAGTAAGGGAATAATGGTAAGGACAGTTATATTAGAGAAACCCTTGTGATAATAGATGCTACCCAGAAAGGGGGCACAGAGAGAGTTATACCACGCGCTGAGGGCGCTGCGATAATGTCGCGTTAAATAATAATAACCACATGCTCAAGCCATAAACATTAGTATGTAGTACCAATTAGGTTTGAACAGAGAATGAATACCAAGCTAAAACCCACCGTCGTATTGTATGTTTACAACAGACGAAGGGCAAAAGCGAGCATTACAAGAGATACTCTAAGCTGGAGATTAGATACTCCACGCAAACCGCAATGGCGGATAACCGTCCAATCGACTGGTACATGGTGCGCAACAAGCGACCATTATAATAACTGTTAACCGAATTATGCTGGTGAGAATCAGAAGGTGGAACATCAGATAAACAAATGGATTTCCCTAATGGAGAAGGGGGATGAACCATACATGCAGATACTAAAATACCAACACACGAGAGATACGAGTTCACACTAGCAAAAGCGGACCTACAAGGTACCCAAAGAACGAACTCATTCCAGAAGGAAATAACTTGGAATCACGAGGCGCCAGTTAGATGCGCATATCAGACTCATCTTAATACCTTAGAGACAACTATTGCAAGCACTAGATGCTAGAGCATAGCTCGACAACACTTATACCGATAATTAGTTCGGTAGGGTGGCATGAACTCATGGACTAAACCATGAGCATGTATAGAATTCAGGAGGACCGAATAGAATGGCGAGTTGAAATAATAAGCGTGTGTGGCTAACGATACCACGCAACGAAATAAATTACACCATTCCCATAATTATGGAAGACTGTGTAGAAAACACCGTCACATGGACTTGGAACTGACATGAAACTACTACCTAAAAGGGGTAAACTAACCATATAGTAGTTGGGCAGACTGCTTGCGGAGCGAGTGGGCCCATATTGCTTAGGTTTGACATACCTAGCAGGTTTGAGGAGCACAAATGATGTGTTTACATCTTCCGATCAAACCGTATATAAATATACATACACCTAACCAAGATAGACAGTATAACCTGAGGGGCTAAAGCCCGACCCTATGGAAAAAGGGGTAATGAAATATGTAGCACATTAGTGCACGAATAATTCCACTGGAATGGAACATCTTGAACTTATTACTTCACGATGATATATTCGTAGATTACGTGGGCGTAATCATTTTTAAGGGGGGTAGAGCGATTTCACACGCCTAAAATATACCGTACGTAGAGTACGTAGCGCTAGTACACATGCTGCAAAACTATTATTGTACGTAGAGTACAAGTGTTATGATTGTGTTATATTCTTGGGGTAATATTATGATGTATTATGTGTATAGAATATATCTATATAATATATTTTTATGTTTGCAGTAGTTGTGGGGAATAGGAAAGAGAGAACAAATAGAGTGTTTCTTATCCTATTTTCGATTATTATGCAAACGTTGCGAACATTAAAACACAATAAACGCCTAACTTGTTAGCTCCAGTTGAGAGTTCAAGTAGGTCTATCTGGTAGCTCCTGGGGGCATGTCAAATGGAAGGGGTAGAAAGCTCCATATTATATGATTGTGCTCGGTATGAAACCGATTGTTGGAATGCGATGAGTGAGTCGGCATGAGACCGATGTGTAACCTAGTGGAGGTAAAACCTCTAGGAATTGTGTGAATAATTATAAGTTAAAAGAACTTGGTACATGGTTAGGATGCATGATCCTATAGCCGATGACTAGATTAATTACACTAGTTGACTTGTTTATCTATGGAACACAAGGTGGCAAATATCAAGAGGAAACAAGATTAAAAGTGAATAAACAACTGATTGATTAAAATTGACGTGGGAAGTTAAACTTGATCTTGGTCTGATCAAGGGAAAACCGACACAAATTGAGGTAAGAGATAGTTTAACACTGACGCTGACCACGTCGGGTTGAATGATTCTCGAAACTTCCTACAAGTGGACACATATATGAATAGAAATTGGAATTTAGGGCGTCACTCGAAGGGCCGTGGACCGTGGAGTCCTTCGTCATTAGACCGGTGTGTCTGCGTGACATCACCCATAGAACCGTGGACCGCAGAGTCCTTTGTCATTAGACCGGTGTGTCCGTGTGGTTGACTAAGGAAATGGTGATACTGTCCGAGGCGCCGTGGACCGCAGTGTCCTTCGTTATGATCAAACCGGTGTGGTCCGCGGGTATTATACGTTGGTTGGGGTTGGGGATCGTCAAGTCCTGGTCTTTAAGACTGCTTCCCTGTGAACTGTCAACGTTAGCTATATGTGCAACACATACATGTGGGATGATGTGTGGGTATCCTCGCGAGATACTAACATGTAGATAGGGATGCGTGGAGTATCCCTTGCAAACACCTTTGAGTACTTTATGAGTTTTGCACCTTGTCTAGTGCTGTGTACTATGAGTTTTGCACCTTGTCTAGTGCTGTGTACTATGAGTTTTGCACCTGGTTGAATATATATATAGTACCGCTGAGTACTTTTGTGGATGATTTGGATGTACACCTTTTTTAGTGCCATGAAACGAATGAGCTTATACCATGAGTTTGACTATTTGGTATATGTGGTATGTATAGACTAGGTCTGAACCTAGTGGGAGTTACTCCCTAGCAATGGACTGTTTGGTTACTTAGTGGAACTTGATTCCTTAGGTGAACTGTAGAGGATTAAGTACTTCGGGATGAAGCCTTTTAAGGGGGGTAGACTGAAATACCCCTACCCTTTAAAATATAATTAAATGATCTATTAATGATCTAAGATGATTATTAAACATCTAAATATTATTGGGGAACATCTAAGAGATCTCAACAAGGCAAAACACGCCTTAAAGACGGTAAAGCCAAAAATGTGCTTTAACCCCATAAAGAATTGTATGACCCCAAGGTGGATTCCTAAGTACTATAATGAAGCAAGGAACACAATAAAACCATTCTCAAGGAGAACTAAGCTCAGAACACCCTGTGACACAAAATGTGCGCTAAAACACCTTAAAGCACGTTTTTGTGAGATTGCCTTCTAAATTGATTTTTTAATGGGCTTAAAAATGATAATTACCCTTAAATATGATATTTTATCATATTAGGAATTTAATTCCAAAAATTTACGAATTTTTACAAATTTAATATTAAAAATATTAATAACCATAAGTGGGGCCCGCATGAGTCAATATTGACCAAGCATGGTCAATGGTCAATTAATGACCCATTTGGGACCATGAGATCGGCTGCAATAAGAGATGATAACAGCATACAATGATTATGGGACAAGATACTACCTAATACATTTACTTTTTGAAAATAAGTTTACTTTTTACATTATTTCAAACCTTACCCATCTCCTCCTTCCTTCCTTGTCCGATTCCACCTTCCCAGCCGAGTTCCTCCCTTCCTTGAAGTTCTCAAGGTTAGTTCTTGAGCATGGAAGGCAAACCTAGCTCCTAAGCTCTTAAGGTAAGTGTTTTAATGTCCTTTTTAGCCCTTTTTCTTCATCTCTTCACTACCAACACCTAGATTCGTGCGCATCAATTCCTATGGCTTATTCTCAGTGTTCTAAGGTTAGAACAGAGCTAAACTCGGTTGAGATCAGTAGAGGGACCAGGTTGTTCAAATCTACAATTTAAGGTAAAAACATACCTTAATAACCTCCACCTCTCCATGCGGTTTCTTTCTTCTTGTTTTTTATGAGTTTATACACTCATAATCTTCATAATTACATATTCATTCAGTTGGTTAGCCATTTGGAGCAAGGGTGACCAAGATCCAAGAGAAATACTCTCTTTTAAGGCATTTTTCCAAGGTAAAACCTAATAACAAGAGAGTTTGTTTAGATCTAGCTATTTCCTATGTCAATATGGTGGATCTAACACCTTGTGGTGTGTTTGGTTCAGGTCGAAACCATCTTGAACACTCCTTGCATTTTTAAGGTGATTTTTGCCTTAAATCTTACATTAATTATTCCTTAATTATAGTTAAGCTCAAGCTTGGAGTGTACCCATATCTTGTTTTTCTGTATTAACATGTCTAAATCAAGTGGTGAATTTTCCTACAAGTGACCGAGCTCATACAAGGATTAATCAAGGTATAAACACCTTAAACTTATGATTCTTATATTTTTAAGCATATATATATATATGGCCGAGAGTGAAACTTCATATATAGGTCATATTGACCTAAAAATGGAAAAATGGCTAAGATAAATTAAGCTAGTCATTTAAGAGATTTAATTAACATAATGGTCAATTAGACATTATGTGGAAAATAATTAAACCATGGTGAGGCCGAAAATATATGCTATATTTTGAGACATTTATTGTGTAATTTATTTTGCAGTTCAAGGTTGTAATAAGGCCATGTCATTAGGCCATTTTAATTTAAGTTTATAAGCTTATTTATTTTATTTATGCTTATATTAAATTGGGGCCAATTCGTATTACTAGGAAATTAGAAAGCTGTGGGCTTAATTTAGAGCAATTTAGGGTTTTTAAATGAATTTAATAAAAATTATAACATTTTATAAACTTTCGGGTCAAATTGTAAAAATAGAAAAGTATAGGTTATTATTAGTGATTACCGAAAAATTGGTTCCCATTTGGTATTAGAAGTCAAAGTTGACTATATAGGAGACTTTGACCAAGTTTGGAAAATTTAAGAATTAAAATACTACCTTATAATAGATACTTATTAAATTGTAAAAGATTTATAAGACTTGGGGTGGTATTGTGATTACCGAAACTTAGGGTGCTAAATGGAGTTTAGTAAAGTCCTTAAGTTATTCGAAATTTTTAGAATTTTATTTGGTTAAATTTGGAGTTCATATGAATTATATAAGTATAATATATGGTATTTCATAACATTGTTACAAATGGGTAACATATGTGGTAAAACGAGATTTAGAAAAGTATAAGGTTAGGAATAATGTTTATAACCTTTTGGTATAGTTTGTGATTTTTGGAATTATATACAAGGTTTTATAAGGACTATGTATAATATATGATTTTGATGGGATTAAGAAAACTATATGTTATAAAGAAGGGAAATTGGTGAATATAGAAAGTTAGTGTGGAAAAATAATTAAATAGACCATGGGGTCTGTTCGGTTTTATCTTGAGAAATATAACCATGGTTTATAAATTATATTAAGAATAAGGATTATAATATTAGTTATATACTATAAGTGTAACAAGAAAATAATTTGGGGTTGATTTGTAAATTATGGAAGTTTGGTAGGACTAATTAATACCGAGAGTTTTTAAGTGCTGTTTGGTATTTATTAACCTAATATAACTATAGGTTATAATTGTTTTAATGACATAGTCGTCAAAATATATGTTATATAACTATAATATAACATGGTATAAATATGTGGTGGATTTTGTAAATAATTAAGGAACATAGGTGCTGTTCGGAAATTAATATTTTTGAATGAAATTTATAATATGGTTAATGTTATAAGATTATAACATTTATAATATAGAGGTATTCATTAAAAAGAATGAATATTAATATTATAAGACTTACCATATAGGAAATAGTTTCCATAAATACATACCCATAAATAAATATGTGTTGTGGTGGAAATATAATATGGTTTAATGACCATATATTTTCATAATTAAAGACATATGACAAAGGGAAAAAGGTTACAAACATTGGATATGGAATGTTAGGACTGTACATGTGATAATAAGGATTGATAATGCAAAGTTCGTTTACCACATTGAATTTGGGAAAAAAAAGGAGAGAAACAAACCTTAGAAAAATAAATACTAAGGTGAGATGTATGGGTGTATGACAAGAATCATACATGCAATATAGAAAACAAACTATATGATGTACAAACATACATTAGGTTACATGCGATAACAAAAGTTCAACTATAAAGTATATTAATATACGAGACAAGACTACGCTTGTAATATAACACTTTTCCAATCTCGAGTTAAACCTAAAACCCACAAGCATTGACAGTTAATAACGGGGGTTAACCGGGAGGTATTAGTGACGGTACGGGGTACCGTAGAATTTTGTGTTGTTATACAGTATGCTAATCAGTAGCATTATGTATTGTATAGACTGTTTAGAGACGACACACGGAGCATAGGATCTTGCTGATTCATACTCCACCGTAATACTTTCAGGGTGAACGGTATTGTTTTTATGTGGCTTGATTGTCTCTGAGGATTTCCTCAGTTCAGACATTGTGTGAAAATCTGTGATAAGATTGAATGTCTGCTTGTGTGAATTATATGCCTGAGTTGTGTATTAATGCTGCTTTATTATACTGTCGTGCGATAACAGTACCGTTCGTATATATGAACATATTATAAAACGAACTAGCGGCAATGATGCTATCTTATATGGTAACATAAGGAACGTAAGTAAAACGTTGTAGCATCAGATAATAAGATATATATATTATCTGAGACTTATATACAGAGCATTGGCCTCTTTAACGCCGCTCTCGTATCTAACCCTGGATCCCGAGTCGACATACTCAGGATGGACTAACGACCTTAGTCTGTTGGTGAAGAAAAGTAATAAAACGATGCGATGGTATAGACAAGTTATCAAGAGGATGTGGCTATTGCTGTGAAACTGTGATCCATTAACGATACTAGGATACTGTGTGGTAACCGTAAGTATCAGGATAAATTCCAACGAACTACAGATTGTTCGTAGGTCGGAGACTCTACCGCTGGAGTGGCTACTGCCGTGGGTGACCCGCCATAGAGATGGTAACTTAGAGACACGTCGTTCTAAACGAGACGCTGTCATTAGACATACCGAACAATTACGAACAACTATACTAATTCGTACATTAGGCGAACATTATTTGGGCTTGCATGCCAAAGACGAGGGTTTATACTCGTTTATAATTCTTGTTGTTTCGCCTTGTTTGTTCATTGGTTGTGCTTTGTGGTTATTTGTGGTATGTTGGTGGATTTGGTTGAACGAGCCATTGTGCTCATATTGTTTGTTGTGAACTGGTTGCGTTGAGTCGCTGTACTCATGGTGTATTATGGTGGATTGTTTGGTCGAGTGAGTCGCCGAACTCAATTATGAACTATTAAGTGTTTGTTGGAATGGAGTCTCTGTACTCATACAAGCGCTGTAACGCTTTCAGTGGTGTATTACGATGCGATGTGTGAAGCCGGGGGGCTTGTTTGCTATTTGAGTTTACTGCAATATATATTGTTGCTTACATTTTAACATAAACTATTGGCATGAAATGAATTGCATGCTCTCGACAAATAACTGGGGGTCCGAGGGGCATGACAGTCATGTAGTAACATACCAGCAGGGGCTGATTCCATACCACAACAACCATTTTTGCAGGTATGCAGCTTCCGGTGTCAGCAAAGAGAGGGACGCGCTGGGTAGTTTAATTACAGTTGTTTTTAATATGCACTGTTGTATTTGATACGAACTTAGAAACGTGTATAGGATTGGGATACTTAGAAAGCTCACTGTGAATGTATTTTATATTGGTTTGGGAAAGTTAGATCTATCTCTTGTTGTCACTGCGAGAAATTGTTTCGTATGTAAGAATATATCAGGAAGAACGTTATTACTCGTATGGGCGAGTAAGAACGGTGACACCAATAGTTGAATGTTGAGATTACCGCTGCGATTATATTGTTTAGTAAGATGATTAGCCGATTAGATTAGCGGTGGTTTACAGAGGTGGTGAGGGATCCGGATCATATCAAAGATATTCTTGTGCAGCACTTCAAGAACAGACTCGACACTATAAACACCCCGTAATAAAACTCTCCAGGATCTCAACCTGGATAACTCAAGAACCCTTTGCCAGGACAAATGGGCTCTCTTGACCCGGCATGTGGACAACAAAGATATCAAAGAGGCCCTGCTTACCATCGGGATGACAGGCCCTTGGGCCTGACGGCTAACACAACCAAATTATTTAAAGCTGCCTGGGATGTTATTGGACGACGTCTGCCAGGCTATCAAAGGTTTCTTTCACAGTGGTTGGCTCCTTAGACAGATCAAATCCGAGGCTGACTCCTCCCCAGGGGACTACAGGCCCATCTCCTGTTGCAATACCCTCTACAAAATCATTAGCAAGATTCTGCCGACAGGCTCAAGGACTCTCTAACCGTCGCTTATTAGCCCCTGTCTGGGTGCCTTTATCAAAGGGCGCCTAAATCTGACAATATCCAGCTTTGTTCCTCTCTTATGAAACACTATCAAAGGGCCCATGTCTCTCCCCAGTGCATGATGAAGATGGATATCAGTAAAGCTTTTGACTCCATGGACTGGTCCTTTCTCCAGAACTCTCTACGCTTCATGAATTTTCCCCCGACCTTCATTGGCTGGATTATGCAGTGTGTAACCTCCACATCTTACTCCATCAATATCAATGGCTCTCCCTCTGGCTTCTTTCCAGGAAGCGAGGGCTAAGACAAGGGGATCCCCTCTCTCTGTACCTGTTCGCAGTAGCTATGGACATGCTCTCCCGACTGCTCGACCAACTCCACCTCTCCCCCTCTTTTCATTACCACCCCACTTGTAGATCCCTGTGCCTCAACCACCTCTTCTTCGCGGACGACGCACTGCTATTCTGTAGAGGAGACCAGACCTCTATATCGTAATGATTAGGAAAATCAACCTTTTCTCGGAAGCCTCTGGTCTTAGCTTAAACCCTTTAAAATCAGACATATTCCTAGGGGGTGGCTCAGGCCAATGCAGACCTCATTGTCCGTTCTTCTGGTCTTAACCTTGGCTCCTTCCCCTTCCGCTACTTAGGCATACCTATCACCACCAGGAAACCCAGATCCGCTGACTTCAACCCCTTGTTAGACAGCATCAGTAAAGCCATCTCTTCTTGGCATGGGAATCCCTATCTTTCGTCGGTCAGCTCTCCCTCATCTAAAGTACCCTCTATGGCATTGTGGGCTTCTGGGCGTCTTGTATCATCCTCCCAAAGATATTATCTCGCTCATTATTAAGAGGCTCCGTGCTTTCCTCTGGTCCGGGGATATCAACTCTAAATCTACCCCGGCTGTCGCTTGGAGCGCCATATTCACGAGTAAGCGCAATGGGGGGTTGGGTCTAAAAGATATCCATGTTTGGAATATGTGCTTCCTGCTTAAAACCATCGCCTCAATTACTAGCAACCCTGAGCGGCTATGGATCTAGTGGATTCATAATCGCTTTTATCCCGGTAATATCTGGACGATCAAGATTAAGGGGGACAACCCTTGGTCTTGGAAATCCACCATTCAGGCTAGGGATTGGTGGATTTCGCAATGTGGCTCCATTGATGACGCTGCCTCTCTCATGGATTCCTACCCTTCTCCTCCCTGGTCAACATGTTTTACAATGACGCCCTCAATCCCACTATCCCTTTTGCCTGGTACAACATCTGCTGGAGATCTTGGTCTTCTCCCAAGACTAAATTTATCTTATGGGTCGCCCTCAAAGGCACAACTGAAAACTTCTGATAAACTCCAATCTTGGGGTATTTGCTTGGCTAACAGTTGTTGGCTTTGTGAGAATTCTCCAGAGACTTGTCGTCATCTTTTCTTTGAATGCAGGTTCTCTCGCTGGATCTGGTGGAACGTTTGCGACTGGCTCGGCCACCCTACGAACAGGACAAGCTTGCGAAGCTGCTCAGTGTGGATCATCCATTACTGCAAAAGGAACCATCCAAGAGATCTGGCTAGAAGCGCGGCCGTCGCAACCACGGTCTACTATATCTGGATAGAGCGATGCAAGCGTGCTATGACGAATCAATCCAAGGATCATGCTCTTATCATCGTGGACATCAAACGTGCTATTAAGGCTGTCATTGAAACGAAGATGAGGGACTCTATTAGGGATTTTGAATGGTTAGAGAGGGTCTTGAGCTCTTAGGTCCCCTCGATTATGTATTTACCCCCCTCCTTTTGACCCCCTTTTTGTAGGCACTATGCCTTTTTGTATATGGCGCCTGGGGAGTTTTTTTGTCGCATACTTCCCTTAGCCACTTTTGTATACCGCTCTGCTACTACTCGATAATAGGTAACTATATTTTTTTGATAGTTTACTGCCAAGGCAGTTTCTAGCGAGGTACGCACCATAGAGGTGCACCCGCCAGTTACAGGATTGTAATACAATGAAAAGAAAGTCAACAGAATATATAGAACACTAGTTTAGAATTGAAATTAGATCATTTGAACTAAAAATATTGTGCAGTGGATGGAGCTTGGCATGTGTTTAGTCTTCATCCACTGCCAGACGTGGCGTTTAACCTCGTCAGCAGCTTTAGTCCAATCTGGTGAAGCGTTTTCAAAGACCAGTCTGTTTCGAAGATCCCACAATTTCCACAGAGTATGTATGAGTGTAGATATCCATGGATGTTTTGCCTTCCTTGGTAGGGGCAGGGATGTCCACTGCTCGAAGATAGCTGTAATAGATTCAGGGAAAACCAACGGTATATTCCACCAGCTCATAATGGAGCTCCATAGCAGATTCGATTTTGGGCATTGCAAGAATAAATGGTTTGACGTTTCCAGTGTGCAACGGCAGAAAGTGCAACAAAGCTGAGTGATTGACAGTATGTTTTCAAAGCATGGTTTTGTCCTTGGTAGATAATTTATCCTGAAGGAGAACCCATACCATGAGCTCTTTTCTTGTGGGGCTAAGTGCTGCCAAAAATGTTTATGCCAAGAAGGGGGATTGACTGTTAGGATTTGGCTCCCTTCTTTATAGAAACTCTTTGCCGTATATGCCTGCGAGCTTGTGATTGACCAGTGAGTTCATCATCTGATTCTGAGAGAGTGAAAGGTTGAGTTGTGATAAGTGTAAAATATATCTATTATTAGGGCTTTATTTCTTCCTATTTTTATAACAATTCATGTCATATTTTACACTTATCATGTGCTTTTTCTAAGATTTGTGTTTAGATGAGAGCTGATATATTATATTTGTTAAATGCAGAAAAATTACAATTATATATATCGCATGCACTATTGATTTATTCTTTAATAATCAATCATTTTCACCAAGACATTCACGTCAAAATTGTTGCTCGTGCCATGCATTCACATTGTTTTCATTGATTTGCAGCACTGTTCACTCATGACAACATTCTCTCACGGTAATTCATGAGATGTTGGACTCGACGCATATAAATGATCCGAGGCGCAAGACAAAGGCACTCGAGAGCAGCCTTTTTCCGGACCGACATGCATACTGAGGGCTGGTCGTTGATTTTATACAGAGGAACGACCACGAGATGGTGGGCTGCATACATAATTTAGAGCCGCATGCATCATTATCATGGGCTGGAACGAGACGAAACCCATCGTATACATGGTGTGGCATATTAATTTGGATGACCGACAAAATCAGGGGCGCAGACATGCAGAAAAGGAAAGCCCTAGCCCAACAGAGCCGTACTGCAAGGGGCGCCGCAGGACTTTGACGAGAGAAGATAAAAAAATCAGTTGACTGCAAAATTAAGAAGAATGAGGCCGCGTGACGTTTTATCAGATCTCTTTAAAGATAAAAGAATTCTCAGCAGATAAACGGACGGGGGCTATATATCAAGAAGGGAGGGATCCGCCCATCTCATTCGACAACCAGCCACAATTCTCCAAATCTTCCAGAGCCCCACAGAAGTACCGACTTCTCGACTAGTTTCCAATACAGCGCCGTACTGCTCTGACTTCTGGGCTGAAGTGAACACCAATCACCATCATCAGTCGTATCACCCCCCTTGTCGAATTCGTGTAGCCATCGTCCACACCATACCAACATCATCCATCTTTGTTACTGACCATCACCACACCACCGACCTCGTTTTTATTCACTCACCGTACATCACTTCATCATCCTGTCCAATTGACCACCGAAGTCGAAAGCAGCAGTCCGGGCGCAGCAGTTCGACGGGGAGAGCAAGACTGAGGACAACCCGAGACTTTTTAGTAAACTGAAAATATTGGTTTCTTTATTAGTCTTTTTGTTACACTTTATTTAATGTTTATTTTATTTATTGTTTTTGTTTCTAGAATCATGTGTGAGTAGTTTATTTTTAGCTTCCCGAGTTGGGAAGCGAGTCTAATTCTTGACGATTATGTTATATTAATCTTTCCGTACAACTTTGTTTTTATAATTAGTTCGATTCCTGCTCTTAATGTGTTTTAATTATCTGGCCAATAATTAAGATAATTTTTGTAGTTTTCTAATCAACACGCGAGAGCTGAGATAGTAAACTAGACATAGGAATTCGAACCTGATTAATGACTAGAAGCATGATCCTGCCTATAGTTAATCGGTCTCAAATAGAAACTGTTCTTTATGCGATTAGTTGCGTCCGGATTAGAGCATTAGCCTGCTGCTAGTTCTAGCAACTAGTTAGGATTCGTTAGACTTAGCCGTTGACGAATTATTTAAAGTTTCTGAGTGAATTATAAAAAGTTAGGGGAAGAGTTAATAATAAAATCTGAAGAATTAGGTGAGCAGAACAACTCGGGGAGTGCCTTTTATTTATTAGATTTCCAAATCGTTATTTGTTTAAGTTTGCTTAATTTGGTTTATTTGTTCTTTTAATTTCTTTGGTTATTTAAATTTGATTAGACTAGTAAAAATTCCTTTAAAAAGTGACAATTTCCTGTTTTATTAGTTTAGGTTAGTTTTCTCAACTAGGTAATTTAATTTGTCGGTTAATAGAAAGAGGTCCCTGAGTTCGACAACCCACTTAATCACTATACCCGCAAAACGATAGGTACACTGCCTAGGTAGAAGTATAGTAACATATATTTCTGCTAACAAGTTGCAACAGGTCTGTAACTTCTGCCACTTCGTATTCGAATAAACGTCTCCGCCAGACGAGGTTCCATAACCACTGGTTGCCGTTCCACCATCCCATCTCCCTAATAGTTGCAAATTTTTGTTCAGAGACTGAATAGAGGCGTGGATAACGCTCACGCAGCAACTGCATCCCTACCCACTTATCCGCCCAAACCTGATGTTATTTCCACTGTTGACCACCCATGTTAAGTGGCTATCGATCAGCTGGTTTGAGATTGGTGACCAAGATCCGATAGTGACAATTTGCTTCCATATGCAAGGCCTTCGAGTTTCTTTCCAAGTGTGATCACAGATAGGCAAGTTTATATCAACGCCATAAGTTGATGATATCACCTGTTTCCAAAGTTTAGTGCCATCTCCTTGATACTTCCACCACCATTTGAATAAGAGTGAGGCATTACGCAGTTCAATATCACACAACCCGAGCCCACCCAATCATGAGGCTTGGTTATGTTTTTCCACGCCATTAGATGTATTCCTTTGCCTGACTTTGAGCCCCACAGGAAATTCTTTTGATTTTGTAGATTTCTTTTATGATCGATTTAGGAGCTCGGAAGACTGAGGTAGTAGATTGCATACTCTCCAATACTGCACGGATCAGGACCAGGCGCCCAGCTCGAGAGAGGCTAGAAGCTTTCCATGTTGATAGGCGGGACTTTATTTTGCCAATGATTGGCGCCCAGGTCGCCGATCTATTTGGATTCGCGCCAATCGGGCAGCCTAAATAGCACACTGGTAGATGGCTGATACAGCAGTCAAAAATCAGCTTCACATGATTTTCTTGCTCTTCTAACAAGTTTATGCAGATTGCTTTAGATTTATTCCAATTAATGTTGAGCCCAGACATATCTGCAAATAGAGTTATGCACCATTTCACAGCCTCCAATTCCTCCTTGTGGGTTGACAAAAGATTAAGACGTCGTCTGCAAATTGTAGGTGTGAGATTTTTGCACTGCTTACCCCAACTTCAATGCCCTTGCGATCACCTAGTTGTTGTGATCGGTCGAGTAGCCAACTTAGTGCTTCAGAGATTAGCACAAATAATAGCGGTGATAATGGATCTCCTTGTCGAAGTCCCCGCTTGGGGTGGAAGGGCGTCATAGGCGAACCATTTATCAAGATAGATAAGCTTGGAGTTGTGACACAGGCCATTATCCATTTGCGCCACTTATTATTGAAAACGTACAGTAGCAGGATTCTGTCTATAAAAGGCCACGACACACTATCGAAAGCTTTTGTAAAATCAATCTTAAGCATTATACCTGGTAACCGCTTGCTTTTGAGCCATGATATTGTTTCATTTGCAATGAGAGGGCCTTCTAGTATATGTCTGCCTTTTACAAATGCTGTTTGTGTGTCGCTGACCAGCCGAGGCATGAAGACCGCCAACCTAGTCGCTAGCAGCTTGGAGATTATTTTATATATTCCACCTATCATGCTGATAGGACGAAACTCTTCCGGTTTTGTTGCGTCTGGCACTTTTGGAATCAATGTAATCCATGTGACATTAGAACCTTGTGGTATTTCATCGTGGATAAAGAAATTTTTGACTGTTTGTGTAAAATCTGAGCCTACCGTTGACCAAGTGGATTTGATAAAGTGGAAGTTCAGACCGTCAACCCAGGTGCTTTGTTCCCATCACATGCCCAAACTGTTGATTTTATTTCTTCATCCCTTGGGATTTCAGTCAATGAATTTGCTTCAGCCGGTGATAGTTTATATCTTCAAGGAACCGAGGTGAGGAACCAGAGTCCGCCGGTTCTTGAAACAGTTTTTGATAGTATCGTGTGATCTCTCTTTTGATGTCCACTGGCTCAACAAAGGTTCTGTCACCTATCTGCAAGCTTTTATGATGTTCTTTTTTTCTATTCATAGAGGCTTTCCTGTGAAAATATCGGGTGTTTGCGTCACCATCCCGCAAGAATCTCTCACGTGAGAGCTGATGCTAGACCTCTCCTTTGTTCGAGTAGCTTGCCAAACTTTCTCTAAGATCCTGCTTCTCTCTTGTGTGCGGTCTGAGTCGAGGGCCATTGCCTCATCTTTTGTGTCTAATTCTTGTAAATCTTTCAGTAAGTTTTCCAGGTTGGTCTCGACATTCCCAAAAACTGATGAGTTCCAAGCTTTCAGTGGTTTTTTTTATTTCTTTCAACTTCTCACGCATTGATAGATTATCCAGCTTGTCCCATTCCTTTTGAAGAAAGATTCGAAAGTTGGGTTTCCAGCCAGGTATTTAGTACTCTGAAAGGTTTGGGACCCCAGTTAACCACTTTAAGCTCAATCCAACAGAAGCGATGATCAGACAACTTCCAAGGGTTAGCAAAGAGGGAGAGGGATGGGAATTTCAAAAAACCATTCTGGCTGAGCGAATGCTTTATCAATTCTGCTCATGGAGCGTTTGTTTCTCCAAGTGAATTTACATCCTTGGAGCAGGATTTCATCTGCTTCCATATGATCAATCCATTTTGTAGTTCACGCATGCTTCTTGTTATATTATTTTGGTTTCCACCTTTCCTTTCGCCGCTGTTTAGCACTTCGTTGAGATCACCGGCTAGGAGGATTGGGCGCTGACATGTGCGTTTGAAAGCCAGCAGCTCTTGGTACAGATTTGTTCGACCGAAAGGAGAAGTTGGGGAGTATATGAAAACGATAGTTGATTCAAAATTTTCTGGAGTCCAGTCTACATCGACAGCTATCCATCTCCTTCCCAGGATCGGGTTTGTGACCTTGATTTCACTTGGCTTCCACATCACCACTAGGCCGTCGGAGTGTCCTTCGGAGAAGACTTCAATCCAGTCCGATACTCCTTTTGGTCCCCAAAGTCCCATGTTATGGTTTAGTGGTTTAGAGTGGTGGGTTTCGAATATACCCATGATCTTCACATCCTTTTCTCTTACTTCCTTCTTGAGCGTTGCCCACCTTTCTTGTTTGTTTTATCCCTTTTATATTTGGAAACCAACCCTTTTCGACATTTTGTTGGACTCTCTGGCTACGTCGAAGGGTTTTATCAAAGTTTTGCAGAGATATATGTGGGTTTGGAAGGGAGACACTCAGCCATTTCCCATAACTCAGACAACAGTTAGGGTCATCGGCTTTCAGATATGGGTCAATCCTGTTTGACATATTTGTTTTGTAGGGGTGGAGGGTGTTAGCTCAGGGCTCAGTATCAATTCCAGTTGGACTCCCGGGGTGGGTCTAGGAGTTGGGCTTAGAGAGCTGGGAACAAAGTCGGGAGTTCTGGGACTGCTAAGGGGACTATCTTGCGTGCTGAGTTGGTCGGATTCTCCCAACTGGATAGCAGTTTGTGGTGGAGAGGAGGGTGTAGATTGTGTTGAGTATTCGATGTCGGGGTTGAAGTTGATTCTGAAGGGGCGATCTCAACGTCTGCATGCGGTATGGTCCATGTTGCATGGAGTTGTATAATATTCTTGGTGGGTTGGATAAGGGCGATAATGGGGGGTGGGTGCCCATTATAATCGATTAGTGGTGAGATTGTGTCAGGGAATGTTTGGGTTGGATTATTAGGAGGGATGGGGAGTCTGTTTGATATTTGATTGTTTGAGTTAGACAGGCTGTAGAGGCGGTTGATAGGAGGGATGGATAACTACTGGGTCCTTGGAGAATATCGAGACAGCATGTGGCTAATGTGCAGGGATTAAAAATGATAATTTTGATGGAATTCTATAATAGTCAAGTGGCCTCGCGTCTGAGAGGGTGACTTCCCGATTGTTGATAATAAAAGTAATGTCCATACCCTTTTTGTTGTATTTCTGTAATAAAAATTCTCTATAGTGGGTGTTTTTTCCAACTTGCTGCGCCGCCTGCTTGTCGACCTTCTCCGGTTGCGGATGATCGGACTTGTTATACTCCATAGTCTGTTGGTCGTGCTTCCGATTGTTCGGTCTTCCGCATGCGACTTTGGACGTTGGATCTGTTTGTACCAGGTCTGTTTGTCTTTCTTTTGCGAAAAACGTTGTTTGGGACGGCGTCGTTTGGTGCGACACTGTCTCATGGTCCGTCGCAGCTGCAGTTGGGGATCGGTTGTTTTCTTGGAGGTGAGTGACAACTCTTCTGTCCAGAATTCCACTATGCCGATGTTGTAGATTGTTCCTTCCACTTCTACTGTTTTCTCTTCGTTTATGATCACCATTTTTCTCCGTATCAATTGTTACGATGGCCTCCAAATGGGTTGGCAGTTGCTGCATGTTTGAATCGATTGAAACAATATCGCCTAAGTGACGGGTAATTGAGCGAATCGCTACCTCTGACCACGCCTGAACTGGGACACCTCTAATTGCTATTGTGGTTCGTCTCCTCGTTAGTTGATCTGTGGGATGCCAAAACTTACTTCGCCATCCTTTCTCAGCTCCTATACCAGTGTTCTGGAAAGTTTCAGCCTTTTCTTGGGTCGTGAAGGTAACTAGGAATCTCGTATGGGAAAGGCAGACCATACGTTCGGTATCAAGAGACCATTCTGCCATCGTCTCTCTGAAGCTTCCAAACATAGTCGCTACCGGGACTTCAACTGTTAGGCTTCGTTGCAGTTTTTCTTTTAAGTAGACTGGGCATCGATGCTTATATGGCCTTCGGTGTTTGCTGGCGAGCCGTGGTGGACGTTTCGTGGAGGAGACTGGTGGGTCTGATGGAGTCCTTTTCCTTGCCTCTCGTCACTTTGGTTTCTCTGTTGGAATCCTTGTCCTTCTCTCTCTGAGCTTTGGCTTCTATTGCGCCAGTGGGGGCTGTAGGGCGGTATTGTGGCAGTGGCGGGCTTCCACGCGATTGCCGTTTGGGTTTGGATGTGATTGCCATCTATCAAAATCCCGTTGGTTTCTCTAATGGCTTCATCTGCCTCTGATCTATCTTTATATTCGACAAATCCATATCTAGTTTTGGTCCGGATCCTTGGGTTTCTAGGGAGACGCATGCCCACAATTTGCCCGAACCTGTCGAAGAGCTTCCATATGGTGCCATATCTTGTTTCTTGGTCATATTGTCAATGAAAAACCGTCGCACCTGGGACTGATTTTCTTGTTGGATTGAGGTTTTCTATCGCCATTAGGTTTGATGGATTCTAGTATTAGACGGTGGAGTTGTGCGGGTGATTTTGTTTGAGCGTTTGTGGCGGTTGTGGGGTGGTTGTAACGGTGGTTTTAGAGGAGGCATGGCTGTGTTTTCGAGTTGGTCAGAAGGTTTGTGGTGAGAGTGAGGAGAGAGGAGGGAGGGTTTTAGTGGAGACATTTTTTATATGGTTGGCTAACTATATATCCCTCTGTACCGTTGCTCTTAATATATTTACCCATTTTACAAAAAAAAAATAAAACACTATAATTAACGATATTCTGTTATCTATTTTTTAAACTAACCTCTCTTCATAAAGTTACAGATGATAATAAAAATATAAGTAAAGCGTATTTATATCTATTTTTTCTTAGACGATTAGAAAAATCCGAAGACTATTGTAAAAATAAAAATAGATTTAACTTTTCTTATTTTAAAAATTATTCTCATACATAAATTTTATTAAAAAATATTTTTCTGAAAATAAATCGTTTCTCTTACTATTATTATTTGATTTACGTTAGTATATAAAAATATTTTTAAAAAAATTAGGCATAATTTAACCATCTATAATAAGTATTTCAATTTTTTGAAAAGGTATATTTGGCATTTACATTGTCAACATATTTGGTTACTATTTGATCTTTTCGTAATTGAAAATATATAATAGTGATTTTCTTTTTTTTTTTATCAAAATAATAGTGATTTTCATAATAAGTTAATTGAAGTTCAAATAAGCTTTTAAAACTAATCTTTTTTTCAACTTGTACTTGTCAGATATAATTAGTATATACTTCGATAATGTACACAAGTTCATAGCCATTGGTTCAACAGTTCAAATCCTGGCGAACCTAGATCCAATTATTGTAGAGTTGAATCTTACTACTATCTAAAATTAATCCCGATTATAAATCTGATTCATCCCAGTCCAATTACTGTAAAGCTGAAATTTTTGACACTTATTTTTCGTAATTGTTTCATCAATTTATTGTCAGGTCTAGCAGGAACAACCCTTTTACTTAATGTAATATACACCCCCTAGATTATAAATTGCAAAAGCTGTTACTACTACCTTGGATAAAACTCTGTGATTGATTCATCAATTATTGATCGAACCTTTTGATCTGAATTGACTTCCTTAGAGGTGGATGAACATGATACTACAACTCTAACTGTCTTCACAAATGCAAGCTGAGAAGGTTCAGGAAGTGGAATTGATGGACTGTTGAGCATGCCAAGTATTGAAGACATAGTTGGCCTATCTGCGGCGTTTTCTTGGACGCACAATAGCCCAATGTGTAAACAGTGTAGTATTTCAACAACTGGAGCATCATGCAAGGCCGAGTCAATGATTTCTGAGGCCTCACCACTGGTCCAACATCTCCACACCTGTCAAGTATGGAAAGTTTCAGTTATAAGGTGTGATATCATAATCAGGAAATTTGACACAAAAACTTCATAGTTTCAGTAGTAGTTCAAACAATCAGTCTCCCTTAAGATTATTGACTTACAGATGCTACATGGTGCTCGCGATCTTCTTCATCTCTAGAACCATCAGCATTCCTTCTCCCACTAATGATTTCCAAAAGTAGTACACCAAAGCTGTACACATCTGACTTAGTTGAGAGAGACCCATAGAGTACGTATTCTGGAGCCATATATCCACTGAAGACAATGATTGGTTAGGTAAATTCAATATTCTAATATTAATATTTAAGCATTTTCTATTAACAATAAGCAGATCAACTTCCTTTACTTTGGGTATTTTTTTTATAAGTGGCTGAAATTTTTCAGCATAAGAGCGATAATGGATGTCACTCCACTACCGGCCACTACCGACCAGCCAGGGGTTTGACCTTTATTTTGGCTATTTGACAATAGCTTTTCTCCAAACAATTATAAGTTCTGGTAAAACTGTATTAAACAAACTGTCACACTTACAATGTGCCAGCGATTCTTTCAGTATCTGCATGACTTTGGCCGACTTTGAAGAGCCTTGCCATGCCAAAATCAGCAATTTTAGGACTCATCTCTTCATCAAGGAGGATGTTACCGGCTTTAAGGTCACGATGAATAATTCTAAGACGAGACTCTTCATGCAAGTAAACCATTCCTCGCACAATTCCTCCTATGATCTTGTAACGAGTTGGCCAGTCAAGGACTTGTCGCCTGTTTGCATCTGAAATAGTCACCAAACAAAAAGATCTGAATATTGCTATGGTTTTACTAGAACTACTGATGTTTTCTTAAAGAAAATCATACCAAATAAGAAGTGATCCAGGCTTGCGTTTGGCACGAATTCATAAACCAGAAGTCGTTCTTCTCCTTCTAAGCAACAACCTAGAAGCCTAACTAGATTCCGTGTTGAAGCTTAGCAACCAACAATACCTCGTTCTTGAATTCCATTTCACCCTGTGATGAAGTCTTTTCTAGCCTCTTGACTGCAATAATCTGACCATTTGTAAGAACACCCTACAAGCAAAAAAGATACAATGACATGCAAGGACTTGCTATATGATTTCTATCTTTTTCTTTGCTCAGGACTTGCTATATGATTTCTAACCGAACTTCAAGGTTTTTCCACACAATTACCAATTATTGAATACCTTGTACACTGCCCCAAAGCCGCCTCTTCCAAGCTTGTTGGCTACAGAAAAGTTATTTGTTGAGGTCTTGATAGTGCCAAAATCAAAACGCAAGGACTCTATGTCACTAATCAGATCTTCATCACGAGAACTACTACTAATTACCAGCTGCCTCCCCTGTCTTCTTCTTTCTTCTCCTTACCACCCAGAAATGATAAGAGCAGCTAGTAGTAGTAAAGATGCAACAACTATGACAATGATTTTCACACTACCATTTCCTGCATCTGCATTTAATTACATATAGAAACAGCGCCTGATCAGTAACTATTGTACTTGAAAGTTGAAACCACCACCAGCAGCAGCGGCAAGATATATATCATCAGATTACGTAAAGTTTAATCGTATAACTCACCAGATGTAGATGTTGGAGGTGGTGATGTTGGAGGCGGTGATGTTGGAGGTGGTGATGTTGGAGGCGGTGATGTTGGAGGTGGTGATGGACTGGGTAATCTGCAAACGGGTATGTTTCATACCTGGAAATACAGCTGGGATAATATGCTTTCCCTCCCGGTTTTCCGTGACCTGAACTCTGGAATTCGGTGATGGTACTATCCAAACAACGATTGCAATATGTCATGCTTAAATCAGGTGTACACTGCATAAGCCCGTATATAGTCTGATGTGGTTTTGTGCCGTTGGTCTGATTGACGGCGAACTTGAGAGTTGAATCTCCGTACACAGCGGTCTTCTGTAGGCTCCGCAGAAAAGGTTCAAGTTTACTATCGAATTGGTTTCCATCAGACACATCCTTGGACTAAATTGAATGAAAGAGGGTTCATATTCATCCTTCCCAAATATGTTTCGGCTTGAGTACCTTAGCATACAGGTCGGATCCCACCTGATAGCCTCCATTTGCGTGGGGCACTCCTGGGGAAGATCAACGGTAGAAGTTTCAAGGCAGCTACGGCACTCAGAGACACCAACATCACCCCGACAGAGAGCAATGCCGTAGACTCTGTCAGTATCCTGCCCAGATGTGAAGTTGTAGAACCCATAATCGATTTTGGTATCTGAAGAAATTTTATGGAGCAGGTCGTCCAGATTTGCCTGTAGGTGCTTTCACTGGTGTAATTGCCGTAAGTATCGACACAATAAATCTGGTCGGCGTCGGTGGCCACACAGACGCTCAACAAGCAGCACAGATTGACTAGCAATAGTACCTTTGCCGTGGTAGTCATTCTCTCTATCTTCTGCAACCAAGCTCAAGTAAGGTTATAACTTCTCGCGCCTCTTTTACAGAATATGAGTAAAAAAGCCTGCAGTGGAAGTTGGAAACGACCTTCCCTGAACCAACAGATTGAATGGACAGAAGAAAAAACAACAACGTAGATATCACGGTATATAGGAAAAAAGTAAATTGGTGGACAGGATTGATAATTGTTTTTCTTCTCCAGGCTAATTAAGCTTACCGCGTGAAAGCAACCCTATACCGGTTAACGAAGTAATACGGTTTTTAAAAATTCGATACCATTACAATTTTCATTTAAATTGGTTATCCGCATTCAGGTAACCATTTAGAACGGTACGGTAATTCAGGTTAACTGAAACCGGGTGTAGATTTTTTTATGTAAATAACCTTGAGTAATGATAACAAACCAGATAAAAGTGAGCAAATAAAAAAATAAAAAACTAGAAAGCACCAAGCATTTCATATTATGTGCAAGCATTAGTTTATATACGTAACATATAACACAAATCACTACAAGAAAAATCAGATTTAGCTACCACTGTATATCAGTAGCTAAATCATCAGTTTTGCTAGCTAAACACAACGGGCTACCGCATTTTATGATTTAGCTACTGATATATAGTGGTAGCAAAGGTCCTAGTGGCTAAATTAAAAATAGCTACCGTTTTGGGATGCGGTAGCTATTTCGCTTTGGCCTCGCTACTACTTTTCTATAGCTAGATATTGCTACCGTTTTAGAATGTAGTAGCCAAATGGCTATTAGTGTAATAGTAGCAAAATGGCTTCGAGTATAACAGTTGCGAAATCGTTACTAGTACATCAGTAACAAAATCGATACTGGTGTAGCAGTAACAAAACCGCGTAACTTGACTATTCTTTAAGACTATGGCTCTGTTCGGCATGGCTGTTTTGGCAGCATAAATGCAGCATATTTGGCAGCAGGAATGCGCTGGCATAAATGCAGCATATTTGCTGGCAGGAATGTGCTGGCATAAATGCAGCTGTTTTGAAAACTGTTGTTTGGCAGTGCAGCATATATGCAGCATGTTTGGTTAAGTTAGTTATATGTAGTGCGTTAACCGTTTTTGTATTACAATTATAATTTATTATATTACACTACGTAACTTTATTTTGTTAATAAAAATAATAAAAAATTCACAACAATAAAAATTTATTTCTATTATTTAAGCAAAACTTGTAACTCTTAAACAATATATTTTTATTATCTAAATTTATAATTCTTACAAATATAAAATGTAAAAAAAAGAAAAAACGTTTCAAATTTTCTGATAATGTTATGTGAATTTATTTAGATAATATTTTTGTAACTTTGTATGTTAATAAATTTATATGCATTCATATTTCTATATACTATTTTAATATTTTAATTTATATATCAACAAGTGTGTATATTTATTCGTTTTTTTTAATTTTATTAATCTATGTGGTATTACAAATAATATATTATAGATTTGTATTATAAATGTGATTTTTTGTAAATTTGGCTAAAGATGTAGTACTATTTTTTATAAATTATTTAAAGCATTATGTAATTTATTATAATAAAGTAACTTGTAAAAAATTCTTTTTTTTAAAAAATCAATAGTCACAGTAATTGCATTATGAAGTGAGTAAAGAAACGGAAGTGAAAGCACGCAAACGAAAAAATAGCATTTGCTGCGGGCATTTTGCTGACATTTATGCTGCCATTTATGCTGTTTTAGGCGAACAGCAAAAACAAATAAAGGAATCCAAAACAGCATATGCTGTATATTTATGCTGTCAAAAATGCACATTTAGTGCAAGGCGAACGCGCCCTATGTTATGTGTACACATCTAGGATCGAACCTTACAACGTATGAGTATAAATAGAAGAGCAGGAATCGATCCCTCGATGTTTGGGATGAATATAGAATGTCTTAACTATTGTGTCATGATAGTTATTCACATCATATATAGAAACTACGTGTATATATGAATGTTTGATACTATAAATATAAATGGAAGTTTTTGCCGAGACACGATCAAACAGGTATACTAAAATTAATAAAATAGATATATGACCGATTATATAATATAAAAAATTAATTTAATGCGACCAAAATAGTAAAGCTAATAAAAAATTTAAGTATATTATTGGCTTAAATTATAAAAAATTATAAATATACATATATATCTTTTAAAAATCTTTGAAATGTCAGAAATTATACAAAAAAGATAATATATATGTAAAGTTACTTATATAATTAAGTCTTATTATATAGTGTTACAAATACTAATATCATCTACATCATTACATGAAAAAATTAAACTTTTAAATAATATATTTTGTTTTTGTAAATTTGTATAATATAATATTTTTATAAATTTTAATAATCTTGACTAATTTAAATTGTTTTAACTTTACTATTTTCAAAATCCTATTAATCTGTGTGTTGTTGTTTGTAAATTGAAAACATTAATATATCGTATATTTATGTATGTTTTATTATAATTTTGTATACTTTTAACATTTTATAAATTTATACACACACATACATATAAATAATATATATATTCAACTTACTTTGCAAATTTTACCTACACGTCAACTAATTTAAATTGTTATTAGTTTTAGTTTTTTTATGTTTTATTAGTTTATGTGGCTTTTGTAAATAAAAGAATCATATAGTAATAAAAACTGTATTAAATTAAATATATATAAAACACACACACATATATAATACACTTAACTAATTTAAATTATTATTACTACTATTTTTATATTAATTTTGTAAATTTAATCAACAATTGTACTAATTTAAATAAATTAATACTTTTACTACTCTTTTTATAATGTATTAATATGTGTGATAGTTTGAGACTTAAAATATTATAATATCAAAAATATATTATGTTAGGTATATCTATATGATAAAATAAATTCTAGTAGTAGTATATAGTTTAATTATTTTTACGAATTAGACAATTTTTATTTAATTATTGTTCTTTTTCAAAATTTTGATAGCTAAAAGCTAACCAATATACTATATTGAAAAAATTAAAAAATTAAAAAATTTATATAAAAAGATAATATGTCCACTATGGCAATAGTAGTATAGGTTAGTATTTCAAACTATTAGTAATCACAAGTTTAAGTTATAAGAATAATAATTTTGATACCGCATTAATTTGTTGTATTCTAGCATAATATCAACTAAAGTTTATTAGCATTATTAGTCAGTAGCAATTTCGAAATTGAATTATATACGTATCACACATTAAATTATAAGAGAATTATAATTTTGTTATCACTTAAAAATATTAGTATCATCATTTTTTATAATGTAGCACCATATTAGCCATAATCTCATTAACATCATTAGTCGGTAGCAATTTCATAATTAAAAGATAGTAACAATTTTTATGCTTGCTAAAAATATTCGCTACCGACGCCCAAACAGTAGCAGAACGACAATCTTGATGAGTGTTAGTAGCAATTTTATTACTTAGCTTATCTATTTGGTAGTAGCAATTTAGCTACTAGTTATAATATTTTCGCTACAGCTGCTTTAATAGTGACACAATAGCTACCATGATTAAATTAGCCACATCTTGTGGTAGCTATTGAGACACAGACTTCAGCCCCGTGTACGATCACCCCAGCCCAATAGAAACACAGGCCCACAAAACTAACATCTGCAATCTTTCAGTAAAACGATGAGTTTTATCTACATACTCCTCATAACCCTACTATCTATATACTTTGTACAGCCGTCATGTAAAGCAGCAATCAGTAAATATCATTCGCATACAAGAGCATCTATCACTGCCTTCCTCATTCTCTTATATCTTCGTATGGTATTAGAGCCTCCCCTAGCGTGTTTTTTCTGCTCCGATGTCAATCCGTCCCAGTCCTGGAGCTTCATCGTCTGCGCAAATTCATCAGGTAACTTAGGCTCGACCCAGGCAATCTCCCTGTCAATGACAAGCCATCTTTGAATTGCCAGCTCCTGTCAATGACAATGCCATCTTTAATATCTCCAATTTCAAATTTCACCAAGTTAACATCAGATAACTATCCTACTTGGAAACACAACTAGAACCTCCTTAAGGGCCATGGGTTATTTGGTTGGATCGATGGATCCAAGCCATGTCCAGCGAAACTTAATCGGCGGTGCCTTGAATCCTGAATACACCACCTGTCAATAGTATGACCAGATGGTTCTATCCATCATCAACATCTCTCTTTCAGACTCGATCATTGGTAATGTCGTGGGCTGTGTAAATGCTTCAGAAACATGGAATACCCTTAAAGAAATGTTTGCTGCTCAATCTGTAGCACGTGCAATGCAAATCAGAGTTCAGTTAGGAAACACAAGAAAAGGGAATGATACTATGGCTGAATACTTTACAAAAATGCGTGGCTATGCTACTTCTCTTTCTGCTGCTGGAGAACCTCTCACTGATTCTCAATTTTGTTCCTATGTTATATCTGGTTTAGGTCCTGAATATGAAAACATTCAGACAAATCTTACTCTACGACCTGACCCCTTATCCTCTACATAGCTCTATGGAGCCTTATTAAGCTATGAGTCTATGCAAGCCCCTACTCCTGCTCCTTTACAGATCAGTGCAAATACTACCAGCACAGATCAAACTTCTACTCAGGGCAGAGGGAAATCTTCCAGTTCCGGCAGAGGCAGGGGCAGATCTGGTCGTGGTGGCAAAAACAACTATACTACTTTTTCAGGCAGGACAAACACAAGAATTAGGTGCCAGATTTGCAACAAACCTGGTCACAGTGCTGCTAATTGTTTTCAGTGCTTCAACTATGCTCAACAATCTGCCCCCCTCGTACATTCAATGCAAATTACACTAACTACACCAATGCTCAATTACCAGATCTCAGCTGGTATCCAGAAACAGCTGCCACAGACAACTTCACAAACAACTTCAACAATCTCAACCTAGACAACAAACCCTACACTGGTCCTGATGAGTAGTCCTTGGAAATGGTAATACTCTAACTATTGAACGACATGGATCAGGCAATTTACATATTCCCAATGAGTTTACCACTTATCAAATTATTTTATGTGCCCACACTCAACAAGAACCTCATATCTGTTCGACAGTTTGCCAAAGACAATCAGGTTTATTTTGAATTTCACCCAGATTTTTTCTTGATTAAGGAACTGCGCAGCAAGAGAATCCTAGCCAGAGGAGGAGTTAAAGATGGTATTTACCACCTGACTGCTTCAACATCTCAGCCCCAAGTTTCAGTCAGCTGCAAGGCAGCCTCTCCAGTGTGGCACTATAGGTTGGGTCATCCCTCCCCAAGGGTGACACAACTTACCATAAATAAATATCATTTGCCTGTTTCCGGTTCTCTTAAGCAGTTGGAAAGCTGTGTAGACTGTTTTAAAGGGAAATGCACTCCCTTCCTCACTATCAACGTTCGACAGTTTACTCTCACCCCTTTGAACTACTTTTTATTGATGTATGGGGACCTGCCCCTGTTTTAACTGTTAATGGAGGGCGTTATTATCTATCCATTATCGATGCCTGCACTAAATTTGTTTGGATATATATTTTGCCTGCTAAATCTGCTGCTGCTACTCTTCTTTTTGGAATTTATGGACTATGTGAACAATCAGTTTGCCTTTAAGATTAAGGCAGTTCAGATGGATGGAGGGGCTGAATTCAAACCTCTTTATACTACACTCAAGGAAAAGGGTATTTCTCATCGTCTTTCCTGCCCACACTCCCATGCCCAAAATGGCACAGTTGAAAGTTGACACAGACAAATAGTGGACAAAGGTTTAGCCCTTCTCTCTCACTCTTCATTACCATATCATTTCTGGGGCCCAGCTTTTCTCACCAGTACCTATCTGATAAATAGAACTCCCACTCCCATTCTTCACAACAAAACTCCCTTTGAAGCCTTGTTTGGAGTTTACTCCTGACTACTCTATCCTCCGTGTTTTTGGGTGTGCTTGCTGGCCAAACATGAGGCCATACAACACCCATAAGTTCTCCTACAGATCCACTCTATGTATTTTTCCTTGGCTACAGCAAAGATCATACAGGATACATTTGTCTAGACCCCACCACAAATCGTACTTATATTTCCCGTGATGTTAGATTTGATGAAACAGTGTTTCCCTCAGCTTTATCTACCACCCTTTCTTCAACTCAACCTCCCACAACCACCACTATTGTTGCAGCCCCTTTTCTACCAGAAATTTTAGTTCCCCTCCCACCACCACAAATTTACCCAGCATAAGTCCTACCTCTCCCTCTACTCCTCACAGCCCAGCATCACCTATACCTCTTTCCTCACCTATTCCCTTTCCCACACTGTCCTCACCCATCACAAACCAATCTACACCCAGCCCCACTCCTCCTATTAATCATCATCCCATGATAACTCGTGCCAAAAACAACATCTCCAAACCACTCATACAACATGACGGCACAGTTCCTTGGGCTCAGGTCAACTCCACCACCACAATTCCCACACCCATACCAGATGAACCCTCTTTTAAAGAAGCAATGCAACACCCTGAATGGCGTGCAACAATTCTACAAGAATTCAAAGCTCTATTACACACAAAACTTGGACCTTGTCCCAAGAACCAACACAATCAGACCATTAGGGGTTAAATGGATTTTGAAAACCAAACGCAAGGCAGATGGCACAATTGAAAGGCGAAAAGCTCGACTTGTGGCCAAGGGGTTTACTCAAACAACAGGTATTGATTTTCATGAGACTTTTAGTCCGGTGGTAAAACCCTCTACAATTCGCCTAGTCCTATCTCTAGCAGCTGGACAACATTGGCCAATACATCAAGTTGACATCAGTAATGCTTTTCTACAAGGTGAGTTAAATGAGACTGTTCATATGGTTCAGCCCCCTGGCTTTGTTCACCCTCTATTTCCCAATCATGTTTGCCGCTTAAAACGTTCCATCTATGGTCTCAAACAAGCTCCCAGAGCTTGGTTTTCTAAATTAAGTGAAGCTCTTGTTGCTATGGGCTTTCGAGAATCTAAGGCAGATTCGTCTCTGTTCATCTATCATAATGGTCCCGAACCCTCCTTGCTCTCATTTATGTTGACGATATAGTCCTCACAGCCAACACATCTACCCTAATTGCTCAGTTCATCACTCATCTATCCTCTCTGTTTCCTGTCAAAAACCTTGGTCCACTACACTATTTCTTGGGAGTTCAAGTCACCCGAACAAACATGGCCTATTTCTATCTCAGTCCCAATACATACATAACCTGATTGCTCGGGCAAATCTCACCAAATCCATACCGGTCATACTCCTATGGCTTCTACCACAATTTGGAAAATCCTAACTCTCCACCTTTTGATGATATCACTACCTTTCGAAGTTTTACTAGGAGGTCCACAATATTTCGCTAACTCGACCAGATATTAACTTCACCGTAAATCGTTTATGCCAGTTTATGCATAATCCAAAAGAACAGCACTGGAAAGCACTTAAGAGGGTATTACGGTACCTTAATGCGACCAAAGATCAGTTCTTTTTTATCTCTGCCGACACCAACCTCCAACTTGAAGCCTTTGCTGATGCCGATTGGGCTGGGTCCCGTGAAGATCGTCGTTCTACAACCGGTTTTTGCATATATCTGGGCCGCAATTTAATTTCCTGGCAGTCGAAGAAGCAGCCGACCGTTGCTAGATCCACGACCGAAGCAGAGTACCGCTCCCTTGCGCAAGCACTTGCGAACTCCTCTGGCTCCAAAGCCTAATTATGGATCTGGGACTACATCTTGCCACCCCTCCCGTTCTGGGCTGCGACAATTTGGGAGCATTATATTTGTCTGCGAATCCCGTCTTCCACTCAAGGGCAAAACATATCGATTTGGATTTTCATTTCGTCAGAGAAAGAGTGATGAATAAAACCCTAACTATTTCCTTCATACACACGGGAGATCAGATTGCGGACATCCTGACGAAATCCTTACCTCGACAACGCTTTGAGTTTCTGCGTTCCAAACCACACTTGGTGTCGTTCAGAACGAGGGGAAGTATTGAGACACAGACTTCATCCCCATGTACGATCACCCCAGCCCAATAGAAACACAGGCCACAAAACATAACATATGTAATCTTTAGTAAAACGATGAGTTTTATCTACATACTCCTCATAACCCTACTATATATATATATACTTGTACAGCCGTCATGTAAAGCAGCAATCAGTAAATATCATTCTCGATACAAGAGCATTCTATCACTGCTTCTCATTCTCTTATCTTCTTCGTAGTAGCTATTCCGTAATTTAGCTACTACTAATGGTAGCAGTCTTGTCAGGCGATAGCGATTTGGCTACTGTTTAAAAAATCTAGCTACCATTGTCGTGTTGTAGCAAAATAGACACCACTATGTTAGTACCATTAAAATCAGTAGCAATTTTTGAAAGTAGCTACCAATATATGTGTGGTAGCAAATCATTGGTAGCTAAATCCGTTTTTTCTTGTAGTGAATATTGAATCCACCATTATACAATGCTCAATCATCTAATAAATTCATTATATAATATATAACATGCACATTTATAATCGCAATGACATGAAAAAATCTAAGAATATAAGGCAAATCAATTCACGTAGATTCGAACAACATAATTTACAAGCTGTTTTATCAACTAAGTGATAGCAAAATACATCTCAAAGATTTAACAAAACATATTACAATATACACTATCTATAATGCTTACCTTGCTCTTCAATACACATAATATATTACGTCATAGGTAAGGAGTGACCTTTTTCTAGATTGTAGATTATCTTTGCTCAAGTTATCAAAATATAAGTTAAAGGATATACAAAAGACTAGCACATAGCAAATAATATTAAAATATCAAAAGTCAAATTGAAGACTATATGCATATATAATATATATTTATATATATAACCGGTTAGTCATGGTTAACCACGGTATAAAAGTTACATAACGTTACCTAAACCGCATATGTCTAATTATAACGGTACGGTAACCGGCTAGACGGTACGGTATAAACAGGTTTCGGTACAGCACCGTGGTAACGGGTTTTTTTGGACACCCCTACTGTCGTCAAACTCGAACCGAAAATTCCATTTCCTCAAACCAACTGCTCAATGCTGCTGACTATAAGAGCATGAGCATCAATGACCATGATCCTTAAGTGAATAAAAAAAAAGAAAAATGTGAAACATAGTGATGTAGAGGTATTGGGGTGAACTTTTAAGGAACTTAAATGTGGAGTCTATTAATTTACCAAATTACAGATGAGTGAAAGAGAACAAAAAAGTGCAAGTTAAAAATCCATATTGAGTTCCTTAGAGGTGGGTACGTGAATTTAATACGAACTACTGAGGGACGTGATGTAGAAGTATTGCTACATATGAAATGAAACGGAAACTATAGTACGGATGAATATTATTTTAAATAAAAAAAAACTTCTAATAAATATTAATATATTCCACTGACATCTAAGTAAGGTGATAATTGGATCTCACTCTTGAACGTTTAGGCTCTGTTCGGCATGTCTGTTTTGGCAGCATAAATGCAGCATATTTGGCAGCAGGAATGCGCTGGCATAAATACAGCATATTTGCTGGCAGGAATGTGCTGGCATAAATGCAGCTGTTTTGAATATTGCTGTTTGGCAGTGCAACATATATGCAACATGTTTAGTTAAGTTAGTTATATGTAGTGCGTTTACCGTTTTTGTATTACAGTTACAAGTTATTATATTACACTACATAACTTTATTTTGTTAGTAAAAATAAATAGAAAAATTCACAAACAATAAATTACTATGAATATAATTTACAGTAAAAATCTTGAGAAGCCAAAGAAAATAAAAATATTTATATAACCAATAATTTTTTTATTATTTAAGCAAAACTTGTAAATTCTAACAATATATTTTTATTATCTAAATTTTATAATTCTTACAAATATAAAAGCGTAAAAAAGAACAAGCGTTTCAAATTTTCTGATAATGTTATGTGAATTTATTTAGTGAAATTGTAACTTTAATAATATATAATATTTTTGTAACTTTGTATGATAATAAATTTATATGCATTCATATTTCTATGTACTATTTACTATTTTAATATTTTAATTTATATATCAACAAGTGTGTATATTTATTGTTTTTTATTTTTATTAATCTATGTGGTATTACAAATAATATATTGTAGATTTGTATTATAAATGTGGTTTTTTTTAAATTTGGCTAAAGAAGTAGTACTATTTTTTTATAAATTATTACTATGTAATTTGTAACAAATAAAGTAACTTGTAAAAAAAAATCCTTTTTTAAATCAATAGTCACAGTAATTGTATTATGAAGTGAGTAAAGAACCGGAAGTGAAAGCACGGAAACGAAAAAATAGCATTTGCTGCGGGCATTTATACTGACATTTATGCTGTCATTTATGCTGACATTTATGCTGACATTTATACTCTTTTAACCGAACAGTAAAAACAAATAAAGGAGTCCAAAACAGCATATGATGTACATTTATACTGTCCATTTATGCCATGTTTATGTTGTACGAAAACAGAATGAAAAGAAGAGGAAGAGGAGAAAGAGCGGTAAACGAATAGATGGAACAGGAAGAAGGACTTGTCACTCGTATTTACTAACAACAGAGTTACAGTATACTGACTTAATCAAATAACAGTGAGCACCATATTCACTTATATACCCTCAACTAAACAGCCGTCTGTAGACTAACATTGTACATTATTTATTTTCCCTTTACATCCTCCCGCAAGCTGAGCAGCACAGTAGCACGAATGCCAAGCTTGGATCTGTTGAAGAAGAAAGCTGTAGAAGGTAACCCTTTGGTGAAAATGTCGGCTGCCTGATGAGTGGATGGAACATACTGAGTTTGGAGCTGAGCATGAATCACTTTTCCCGCACAAAATGGTAATCCAACTCAATATGTTTTGTGCGAGCATGCAACACTGGGTTAGCCGCAAGATGTAGTGCACTTTGATTATCACAAAATAGTATTGGAGTAGAGGATGAACAGACACCAACATCAGTTAATATATATCCTATCCAGGTGAGTTCAGCTGCAGCAGCAGCTAATGCCCTGTACTCTGCCTCAGTACTGGACCGGGAAACTGTGGGTTGCTTTTTGGATGCCCACGATACACAATTAGAGCCAAGAAAAACACAATAACCGGTAGTAGATCTTCTAGTAAGCTCACACCCTGCCCAGTCTGCATCAGAATAGGCTACCGGTGTAAGAGATGTCTGAGGTGTAATCATAAGACCAAGAGTGAGAGTTCCTGCTAAGTAACGCAAAATGCGCTTCACTGCCTGATAATGAATTGTAAGGGCTGATGCATATGTTGACAAGCAACATTCACTGCATATGCTATATCTGGGCGTGTGAGAGTAGCATACTGTAATGCTCCAACCAAACTGCGATAATGAGTAGGATCAACTAAATCTGAGTCCTCATCTGTAGATTCATGACTTAGCTTGACAGGAGTACGCACAGGTTTTACCTGTTCTAGTTGTGCCTTCTGCAACAACTCTTTAATATATTTAGTTTGGTTGAGAAACAAACCTTCAGAGGTGAAGTGTGCCTCAATGCCCAAAAAATACCGCAGTCTGCCAAGGTCTTTCAAGGCACAGCCAGTACTGAGCTGTTCAATAACCTCCTTAATCAACTCTGGTGAACTCCCTGTGACTATTATGTCATCAACATAAACCAGAAGTAAAACAGTTCCACGAGATGAATGCCAGAAAAATAAAGTCGTATCAGCTTGACTACAAGCGAAACCAATATGGAACAGAAGAGGCTTAACTTTTGAAACCAAGCACGAGGCGACTGCTTTAAGCCATATAATGACTTTTGAAGATGACACACATGATTAGGGTGAGTTGAATCGCGAAAACCAGGGGGCTGCTCCATGTATACCGTTTCCAGTAACTCACCATGGAGAAACGCGTTCTTAACATCTAACTGGCGAATTTCCCACTGCCTTGAAACTGCCACTGATAGAACAATTCGAATTGTTGCACTTTTTACTACTGGACTAATGTTTCCCCAAAATCAATTCCTTCAACTTGATGAAAGCCCTTGGCGACCAAGCGAGCCTTGTACCTCTCAACTGAACCATCTGGGTGCGTTTTATCCTAAACACCCACTTACAGCCGACAACATTCATGTCAGAATGTCGAGGGATAAGAGTCCATGTAGCATTGCGATGAAGAGCATCCATTTCTTCTGTCATCGCAGTGACCCATTGTGGACTGCGTAGAGCATCCTTAACAGTGCGAGGTTCTGATTCTACTGTTTGGAAAACAGTGAGAGCATGATTCAGATTCCTGCTCTTGGATCTTGTGGTCATAATATGAGTGTTCAGATCTGGAGGTCGTGAGATAGGTAATTCAACAAAGAGCTCGATAGGTGCATCAGTATGTTGCTCAGTAGGTGGAATGGGTATTATAGGAAGTTGGCCAATACCAGTAGGATTAGATTCGGATTCACAGGTTACATTTTCTGAAGTAGGAGAGGTTTCTGAAGTAGGAGAGTTTATATTCTCAGTTGGCTCTTGTGAACCTGATGTGAGAATATGTGGATCAGGTGTGGGTATGATAGCATTTTCAGGCAGTTCTTGTGAAGCTGATGTAGGTGGAGAACTTAGAAGATTGAGAGAATTGAGAGTTGGGAATTTGGGATGTAGATTGGTATTTTGTGACAGAGTTGATTCTCGTGTAACAGATTCAGGTAAGTCTTCAGGTAAGTCTTCAGGTACATCCTGGGTAAACATCTTGAAAGTAGTGACAAATAAATGTGGATCAGAGGAGCTGGTGGTTTGTGTTTTAAGATAAGGGAAAGTCTGCTCATCAAAGACAACATGTCTAGAATATAAACCTTGCGTGTCTCAGGGTGATAACATCTATAACCTTTGTGTAGGTTACTGTAACCTATAAAGACACAAGGCAATGACCGAGGCTGCAGTTTATGAGCATTATTATATCTCAACATTGGAAAACATCTGCACCCAAAAATTCTAATAGTAGCATAATCAGGATCCTTTTTGAAGGCTAGACAAAAGGGAATTTGAGATTGTAGAGGTGCAGAAGGTAGTCGATTAATAAGAAAAACTGCTGTCATGAAAGCTTCCACCCAGAGAAACAAAGGAAGACCAGCACTAATCAAGAGGGCAAGTCCCATTTCAACAATATGCCGATGTTTACGTTCTGCTACTCCATTCTGTTCTGGAGTATGTGGGCAGGAGATTTGTTGTATTATACCACACTGTGGAAGATGAGTCATAAAACCTTGACTGACAAACTCTCCACCACCATCGCACCTAAAGAACTTAATTTTCTTTCCAAATGAAGTTCTGTCATCCTTTGAAACTGAACAAATGTTTCACAAAAATCAGATTTCTTTCGAAGAGCATAAAACCAGGTAAACCTTGAATAATCGTCTACAAAAATCACATAGTACTTCATCTTTTGACTAGACTCAACAGGAGCAGGTCCCCACAGATCACAATGAATTTTCTCAAGAATCTCAGATGCTTTATTCTCTACATCTCTAAAAGGAAGTTTACAGCTTTTACTAAGCTGACAACTACTGCACACAGGCGCATTTTTATTCCAAGCAGAAACACCAATCTTAGCATCTGAACTAAGCAGCTTTAGAACCTTTGAATGAGGATGTCCTAAGCGTTTATGCCAGATATCATCTGTAGTTTTACTTCCCTTGATTGCCTGAAGAGCTTGAATCTTTGATTCCTTTAGATTGTACAGATCTCCTTCCTTACTGCCCCTGGCTAGTGTCTGTCCTGTCAGTCGATCCTTCACAACAAATCCAGTGTCAAAAACTCAACTGAGCAGAAATTATCCTTGGTTAACTTGCTAACCGAAATCAGATTCTTTTGTAGTTCAGGAACTACCAAAACATCTTTTAGCTTCAGTTCGTTACCTTCTATCCCTGTGATTTTAGCATTCCCAGTATACCTAATTGACAACTCGTCCCCATTTCCCACAAACACAGATTCACTACCAGTATACGGAGTGGGAAAGGATATTTTACCTGGCGAAGTCATCATGTGAGAGGTTGCTCCCGAGTCCACATAATAAGGTTCACCAGGTTGACAATATGTCATTGTTGCCAAAGCCTGAGGAGCGGAGGTAGGTAGGTTTGCAGTCTGTTGTGAGTTAGTCGAGGACGATTTTGGATCATACATCTGATACGAATGATCCCATCGGTAGAAACAGTTCAAGGCTGTGTGATTTGTCCTCCCGCAAATCTGACAGGGATTTGAATAGTTCTGGTAACCTTGATATCTGCCACGACCACTTCCTTGTCGTCCTCTACCTCTACCTCCGAAACGACCGCCTCTTCCAAGATTCGACGCATTATCTTTCCAATCTAGAGTAGACGCTGCGGTGTTAGTGTTGAATGCGGCGTTCGAGAATACACTTCCCTGGTTTTCTTCAACTTTCAACTCTTTTCCTTCGTCTCCTTCTCTTGCATCATAGTCCTCAAGAGCTGAGATAAATTGCTTCAGAGTTGGATAGGGAGCCTTGCTTAACATCACTGACCGAAGAATCTTGTATCTAGCCCCACAGCCTTGTGCGAGCATTACTACCTTGTCTTCGTCAGAGACTGGTTTTCCGATAGCCGCAAGATTGTCACAGACTGATTTAAAATCTTTCACATACTCTTTGACTGATTGTGTTTCACCTAACTTGAGAGAACGCAATCTGTTTTTGAGTTGGAATTCTCTTTCTTTTGTCGATTGCAAGAATTCACTTCGAAGTTCTTCCCAGATCTTGCTGGAAGAATCACAGCCAATTGTGAGAGCAATACAGTCTTCCGAGAGTGTAGCTAAGATCCAGGTTCTCACCAAAGCGTCTATTTCTTTCCATTTCTTGAAATCTGGATTGTCGATTTCAGATCCTTCCTTCGTAATCTTTTTTGCTTGGAGTAGACTCTGCCTTGATCATGTCGTTTACGCCAACAGATTCGAAGAGATTCATCATTTGAGTGTGCCAGCTTAAGTAATTCTTTTCCCCTTGGAGCTTGATCGTCGAAATTCCAACGAGCTGGTGAAGATTCGATGAAGACAGTTTACAGTTGTTGATCTCCATTGAAGCAGCTAAGTAGTGACAATCGTAAATTCTTGAGCGTGTAGCTCTGATACCATGTACGAAAACAGAATGAAAAAAAGAGGAAGAGGAGAAAGAGCGGTAAACGAATAGATGGAACAGGAAGAAGGACTTGTCACTCGTATTTACTAACAACAGAGTTACAGTATACTGACTTAATCAAATAACAGTGAGCACCATATTCACTTATATACCCTCAACTAAACAGCCGTCTGTAGACTAACATTGTACATTATTTATTTCCCTTTACATATGTCATGCCGAACGCTCGCTTAGAATCCAGGCATCACATCAAACTGAGCCATCCGTGTGAAGGAGCCACTGTCGTCACATTCAAACAGAAAATTGCACAAGCAACAGCTACATGTTGACCTCTGTCAAGTGGGTACTACTCTGAGTCTTTAGTCTTACTTTTTGTTTTTTTTTTCCGTATACATATATCATCGAGAAGGCACACAATGCATGTATAAAATGTCAAGTTGGCTTGTTACGCTCCACCTTTTTGGTGTCATGCCGGGACACCCTAATTGAGGAGCTCACTTAAAAGGGTGTATTAACATAACTCCTTACTTATACGTCCTATGCGCGCACCTTTTCTTTCAGTGTCTAACTTAATTAATGATAACTGTTTTAGCACTTAATAAAAAAAAGTATGAGCAGTTTACGAGGTTGTAATTATATTCCTAAAAGGTAAATTTTCCAGTAAAACATAAGCTGTAGACTATTAGGATTCTACTAGTTTATCCTAGAGGGGATTGTAATCGATAAGCCAACAAGATGCTATTTTTCATTTTCTTGTCTTTTAATTAAGAGCTTGCATCCACTCCACGGTGTGAGAAACTATCCCTTTTGACTTCAACACTTAAGAGCAAGGAGATCCACCTCGCACAATACCAGTGCTGAGTTTTCATATCACATGATTTCCAAATACAACTAGAAACCTTAGTTGCCTAAAACAAAACGGGCCTTGCAATTTACGTAAGAGCTTTCCCAACACAACAGACAAGTTCTAACATAAGGGTTTAACACACACACTACACTCTAAACCATGAGCAAAGGAATTCACTTTGTTGATTTTGTTAGTAGAATTGAAGATCCAGGAGAGACTACAAGCAGGAGCAAGACAATCATTGATCTGTCTATATATAGTAAGCTTGAATGATGTGTTGCTCAGGGATTCATGCTCACTCTAGCTGCACCCCTTTAGAGTTGTGCTTATTCTTTCTATTTGAGTGTGCAACCTTGAAGGACTTGGAACTGATATTTTACACCACGATGTTGTCAAATTGACTTAAAAGCTCCTTCAATTCTGGAATGAATGGCCAATTCAAATTCCACTGTTCTAATTTCATATACGCTTCCTTGAAGTGGATAAAGCCTAGAGGAATGTTCCATCACCCGATCAAAAAAAAAGGAATGTTCCATCACAGTGGCTCATTGTTGTAGAAAAAATCTTTGAGCTTGACAGAAAGCGACATGAGACTCGGACTTCTATGAACTAAATTAAATATGACGTGCGTCTTAGTCTTTCATGCAACGCTGTTGAATATAAGGTGTGTGGTGCTCCATTTTTTTTGTGTTATGGGTAACTTCGGATATACATGTATGATGGACATCCACACACTTATCACACAGACTTGTATGATAGACATCCTACATGAACTTTCCCAGCAGCTTCATCCACTGTTCTAACTTATGTGTAAGTTCCTACTTGTGAGCTATTTACTCCAGTCGAGACTCACACACTCGAAGATTTTAGGGAGAGAACAAAGTAAATTGAATCTTTATGATAATTAAGAAAAATTAACGTTACATTACAATCACTTTTTCAAAAAACACAATCTCTTACACATCAAGAACACACTCTTCACACAAAATTCAATGAACTCTCACTCTCTTCTCATCAATTACAATCAGAAGTCTTTCTAAGCGCAGGCTTTAATATGTATTCCCACAGAGGATGAGGTGAAGCAAGCAGTTTGGGCCTGTGAGGGTAGCAAAGCCCCTGGTTTTGATGGTTTCTCTTTTAACCATATTAAGAGGCTATGGAGAATTATTGGATCAGACTTTTTGGGGCAGTTATTGGTTTCTTTGTGTCGGGTAGGCTACCGGTGGAGTTTAATACTACATGGATTTCGCTAATCCCAAAGGTCGAAAACCCAAATACGCTAGACGACTATAGACCAATAAGTATTATTGGTTGTGTGTATAAAATTATCGCCAAGATAATGCCAATAAGACTGGGCAGTGTAGTGGGAAAACTGGTTTCAGAACCCCAGTCCGCTTTCATTCGGGGACGTCACATTTTGGAGGGGCCTATGCTGGCAAACGAAAGTATTAGGTGGCTGAATTCCAGAAAGATCAAGAGCTTCATCCTAAAACTTGATTTCCGTAAAGCGTACGACTGCGTCTCGTGGAGTTTCATTGACAGGATGCTGCAGATCTTTGGTTTCCCTGTCATTTGGAGGAGATGGGTCGAACAGTGCGTGACCACTCCACAGCCTCTATTGTGATAAACGGTGTGCCGACCAAGTCTTTTAAGCCACGCCGAGGTCTACGGCAGGGTGACCCTTTGTCACCGCTGCTGTTCATATTGGTGGCTGAGGCTCTAAATTGGCTCCTAGAGGAATCCATTGCCTTGGGTGACCGAAGAGGTGTGCAGATTGGGAAGTTTGGAGTGTGTCTGTCCCACCTTCAGTTCGCCGACGACACTGTTATATTTAGTTATCCTTTGTTGGAGGAAGTTGAGAAAATCAGGTGGATTATAGCTCTTTTTCAGACATGTCTGGCCTAGAAATAAATTGGGGTAAGTCAACTATTTTCCCCCTGAACCTTGATGAAGCCGAGATTTCAATGATAGCGGGAGTCCTTGGGTGTAGTGTTTCGACTTTACCTAGTCATTATTTGGGGTGTCCGCTGGGTGCTAATCCCCGTTGCTATCATACTTGGAAGCCAGTGATAAAGAGGATAGAAACCAGACTCACAAATTGGAAGAAGTCTAGCCTGTCACGAGCAGGAAGACTGGTATTAATACGGACAGTGCTGGACTCAATACCTATCTATTATTTGAGCTTATTTCGCATGCCAAAGAAGGTGATTCAAAAGATTAACAGCTTGCAGCGCAAGTTTCTGTGGGGACATGGGGAAAAGAGAGGCATTTCGCTGGTAAAGTGCAGTAAGATAGCGGTGCCAAAAGAAATGGGAGGCTTGGGTATAGCTGACATTGAAGCTAAGAATGCAGCTCTGTTGTTTAAATGGTGGTGGCAATATCAGGGATGTGGTAATAGACTGTGGAAGCGGGTTATTACCTCAGTGTATGGGCTTGACGTTTCTCTCCCTATTTACGACCATGCGAATGCAACCCGAAGGAAGAGTGGATTGTGGAGGAATATTGTCACAATCTGCGAGTGGCACATCGAATACGCTGCGGTGGTCGCGGATAACCTGAAGTGGGTGTTGGGTGATGGCGGCTTGATTCGATTCTAGTTGGATCCTTGGCTGAACAACCAACGACTGAAGGACAGGTTCCCCCGGCTTTACTCTGTTAGTGAAATGAAGTTTGCAAGGGTTGCTGAGATTGGTTCTTGGAATGGTGAGGTGTGGGTCTGGATTTTGTGTGGCGAAGAGAGTTATTCCAGTATGAAGTAGCGGAGGTGGGTGAACTGGTTAATGAGCTGAATCGTGCTCAAACACATAGGCCAGATCGAAGTGATTCTTTAAGCTGGAGTTCGGGTAAGAATCTGGAATTTACGGTCAAAAATGCGTACTTTGAAATTCATAAAAGGAGGGACTGGAGTGTACCATCCTGGCACCGTTTCATGTGGAAGAAACATGCTGCACCACGCGTGAAATTTTTGTATCCTAGCAACCCGTGACCGTCTCTTCTGGAATAACGTAGTTTCCATTAGCGATAGCTTCTGCCCTCTGTGTCGTAGCGCTATGAAGAGTGCTAACCATTTGTTTCTCGAATGCGGTAAGTCTACGACTGTGTGGTCTGCTTTATATGATTGGTGGGGAGTGCAAGTGAACTTAGGTGGGTGATTGAGCTCAGTCTGGATAGGTGGATACAGGCGGTACCTCGACCAAAAGCCAAGAATCTGTGGCTCTCCTCTTTTCTCTACTGCCTTTGCGCAATCTGGGACACGCAATCGGGTTGTGTTTCATGATGATAGCCCTGATTGGGACAAGGTGGTGGGTGCAGTGAAGAGATCGGTCCTTGAATGGAATTTGGAGTGTGCAGCAGCCCTCCCAACTACTGCTATCACCATTGCAGCCAAGGATATCAAATCCTTTTTCTGATCCTTTTTTAACCTCTATTTTGATGTTTACGACAACAGTTTCTCTTTGATTTTGTGGTTCTATTTGTTGGAGTGTCTGGGTATTGGCCTAGTGTGGCCTGCTGCGCTGGTTCTCTGGAACTATGCCTTTGATGTATTGATACATCTGTAGCTGTCTTTGCAGCACTAATGATCTAAAAAAACAGTGTATAAATTCTCTATATCTCTCACTGGATTTCTTTTCACGTAAAGACCTAATTTGTATATCTCTCTTTAAAATTATAAATAAAAACTATAAAATAATATTTAGTAGGATGGTTTAAACATAGGTACACGGGATTTCTCTAACAAAGCTATTTACCTAGTAAAAGATAAAACAATATAACATCCTAAAAAATTCTCGCTAATTAAGGTTATTTCTAATTATTGATCGTTACAAAACAATAATATCCAGACGGGTTGCTAGAGATAGAGAAATTGAAAAACAATAACGTCTAAGACGTTTGTTGGAGATAAAATATTGTATATTTATCTATATATCATAGCGCCTGATTTTACTCATTTTGTACGAGTTGTGTTGTTGCCTTAGTCTTTATTTCCGACTGAGTTTACTATTCAAAATCATGCACTAACAATATGAATGCTACAAACTTATCAGACACAGTCACACATTAAACATCAAAGTAATAATTTCTTTATATCATCCAAACATTAGTAAGATGGTTTAACATCGGTGCCATTCCACTTTTCGGAAGGGTATGATACATTTCTTATACTCCATCTCTAATCAGTAGATGATGTTTTTGGTTTTGTCCTAAATTTAGGATATAAGATGGCTTTTTTTATCACTCACTTTCTATTTTACCCTTTACTTCCTCTCACTCACTCACATTCTTCTATTTCCCATAAAAAAATAAGGGTAAAATTTTTCTTGTATCCGGGAACCACTTTCCACCTCAGCGTGGGTTACGTCAGGGAGATCCTCTATCGCCACTCCTTTTCATTTGCTGCATGGAAGTTCTGACTTCGGCTTTGCAACTTGCGTCTGAGGTCAACCATATGCGGGTTTTTCTATGCGGGGGCTTTCATCGCCCATCACCAGTTTACTTTTTGCTGATGACTGCATTCTCTTCGGCAAGGCTACTGTGTCCAATGCCCAGACACTAGCTCACATTCTAGAAGATTTTAAGTTGGCGTCAGGACAATGTATTAACGTTAACAAGTCAGCACTCATGTTCTCCCACTGCTTACGCAC